>VDFB02365753.1:0-12949 GCA_007258455.2 Sequoia sempervirens | reverse complement strand
CATGGACAAAAATAGGTACTATTGAGGATGACTTAAATGACCCCCTTATAAATTTTCAAATTTTTTGCAACAACACTTCAAAAATGGCACTCATTAGCATTGGCCCAAATCAAATCAACTGCTGAAAGTAACCCTACGCCAAGAATGTACACTAGGATCCCAATGTTAGGGCAAGGTGTGAGCATATGGCGTCGAGGATCGTTAGTCTCCAAACTGAATGAAGTACAATGCTGGAAAGTAAAGTTTATGCAACTCGACCGCATATTTCAACGGGAGTGATTAGACAGCGTAGCCGATCAGCAATATGAATGCAAGTACAAAAAGTAAATGGACAGCTCAGCCGGTCAGCAATACAAGTATTGAAAGTAAAGAAGGGCGGCAAGCCGACCCAAGTACAATATGCAAAGACGGCAAGGCCTGTATCTTCCACCAATGGTAGGAATGATAATGCTTAACAAAAAGTAAACAAGGCGGTGAAGCCATCCTCTTCCACTAAAAGTGGGAATATAATAGAAAATAGCATAATGTAAATATGAGTTGATCAGTACTACTGAAATAGCTTTACAATTAGAATCAATCCTGCAACAAGCCAATATTCAAGTTGCACAAGAAGCTGCAAATGTTATTATTTGATCTCCAAGCATCAAGAACTCACCAACTATGAAAAACCACTTCAAAATCTCCAACTTCTACAAATTGAAATGACAGAGCAGCAAACTGAAAACTATAGACCAGCAACTATGAAACTCACTAAAATGCACATAACTCCCTCAAAACTACTCCAAATGACATGAAACCAAATGCAATGAACTCCTAGGAAGATGGCGACCAACTTAGAACTAAGAAATAGCTGCAAACTGGAGTTATTTATTTTTCTAAAGCTTTCCAAGACTTCCCAAGCAAAATGCGACCTGAAAATGGGACAACCTGCAAGATTAAAACAATGACCCCATAATAAATTCTCAAAACTTGCACAAAGGGGTGCCCTGAGCCAAACAAGAGATTTATCAATTGCCCAGAACCAAACAAAAATCGCCTAGAATGCTATGAGTAAAAACCTACTTCAGCCACTCCAAACCAGCAACCTATAAACTGACAAACACCCCAAAAGACATCTGAAAACATCAAAAGACTCCATTACAATAAGCTCAATCTGCTCTTCAATGTAAAGAACAACCTCTAACTCAGCTAGTTGCTATCTTTCAAGCAAGAAACCAGGTCCAAGCTAGGAAGTATGCATTCCTCGAAGCAAACCTATCACCATTTCGGTAACATTTCATTATAATTTGTTCATGGATGAAAAACAAAGAGTCCAACACTCTTATTTATAGCCTTCTATCTCCAAATTCAAATTTCAAACTCTCACCAACTTGGACACCAAACTCAAATTCACTTTCACTTTTAAATAATCTCTAAATTGCATTTCATTTCACCTCTTTCCCAAGTCGTCCAACACATGAAGACAAATAAACTTTATTAAATTTCCAAATAATCTTCAAAGTTACGCGTCCAAAGCATAAAGTGGAATATATTAAATAAAAATCACTCATTCCTCCTTTAAGGCGTCCAATATTATTTCACTTTATAAAATAACTCATCTCCTCAATAAGGCATCCAGAATAATAAAGTGAAATATCATAGTAAAATTGTCTTTTTAATTAAAATCACTTATCCCTCCAAGCTAGGTGTCCAAGACTTAAGTGAAATAATATTCAAATATTTCACTTAAAGAATATTATACTCACCAAATAAGGCGTCCAATTCTCCTTAAGTGAAAAACCTTATAAAAATGCAATTATATTCTCCAAAGTCATCCTTCATGCCTTAGCCAAATATTCCACTTAAAAATGTTATTTTCACCAAATATCAAACCTGCCAAAATAATCACCTCAAATGCTAGAGACCAAACTGAATAAATTGACCTGCCAGAAATAGCCACTGCAATGAACTGTCGAACTGTTGCTAAAAATAGCACTGCCAAAAATAGTACTTACTAAAAATAGCATACTGTTAAAAATAGTAAGTTGTTCCAAACTCATTTTGAGCACAAACCGGGCAGCCGTCGTGACTTACTAAAAATAGTAAGTCCGGGAAAGTTCCCTGATTCAGTTGCGTGTCACACATCGTGAAGCTCTCTGAAAACCCAAAAGGAATCCAGAATCAAAACTGTAAAACTTCAACATTCAATCCTCCAAAATTGCCAAGGAAACAACCAAAAATGCAAGTCATTATCTCGTCATGCATGTTACCACATCTCGAAGCTCTCCAAAAACCCAAAAAGCTCCACCAGACATGCATCAGAAAAACTCGCATACAAGCCTTCAAAACCTCCTCTGAAAGTGGAAACCCTAATTTCAGCTTCTAACTGGCCTATGGGCTTCTAGAAATAGGCTATCAAACACAGAAGAGCTTATGGCTAAAATGGGGACATTACAATTGTTGAAAAGATTAAATTTCTTTCAGATTATAGTCAGAATATTGAACTTGATAAATCTGAAGTTGATTGCCAAATCAATATTAAAATATTGATCATGAATTCACAAGTCTGAAAGTTTCTTAGTGGTATTCGATCTACAAGAGCAAAACATTTATTGATTTCTATGATTTCAAATGTAGATCGGATCTGCATTAAGTATCAAATGGGAGACACATTCTATGAGTGGACATGTCTCCACAAAGTGGAGGCATGTCTACTCATGGGACGTGTCTCTTGGATTGTGCCAATTTGACTAACTAAACACCTAATCATTAAATTGGAGTTAGTTACTTAATAAACATAAATGCCTACTAAGTTCGATATGATTTTATTTTGCACAAATAAATTATATCCAAACTGGAAATGATTACCGATAATGATGCTTGATCGGGATCCTATATGAAACACGAAATGCTATTAATCTGTAGTTAATAACCTCTAAATGCAGATCGATAGTATACTTGGAATGTAGTAGATTCCGATATAAATGATAATGTATACAATTAAAATATATATATATGTGTGTATACATATGTCAGTACATACTGACATATATATACACACACATATGATCATCATTTCTATATCTGACCGAAGCTACCATAATTCAACACTCCCTCTTAGCTAGGGAAGATAAACACTAACCAAGTATATAGTGATATCACCTTACTCGTGATATCAGAAGATATGGAATGCTTCTAAGAGAGTCAAGTCACTTGACATTCTTCATAACACATCTTCATTATGGTATGTGCACTGACATCAAGTCTCATGATGTCTACCATAATAAATCATGGCATATCCACGGATACATTTATCCACCATGATTATCCCATAAGGATCATAATGATCTTCAACTAATATCAAGTCTCATGATATCTATCAAAATGTCCAAGAGATACTATCATGACATATCCACGGATATCAAGTCACATGATATCCATCATGATAGTGAAGCAAATAATCTCATAAGCAATTCCCGGAGCCATGTTGCTTCTCTTGCTCTCATAGAGGCTGCAATATATTCGGCTTCTGTTGTACTTAATACCACAGAAGATTGCTTCCTGCTACACCAGGATATCATCACAGACCTCAACCTGAAACAACATCCAGGGGTACTTTTTCAATCATCTTCTTTAGGTTCAGTAGGCTCCCTCTGAATCTTCAAGCACTTGCATCAACCTCCTGACCTCATCGTCCAAGATTGCCTACAACACTTGCTTTAGAGAAATGGTTTCCAACGCACACCTCTGTAGAGATTCAGGGCTGCCCTCTTCAACCTCATCCCAGATCACTCTATTCTAAATAGGTTTGCGGAGCTACCAATGTCAAATCCAGATGACAGTCTAGAGCAATTCTGATCTCAGCAGCTGAAGGGATCTTCTAAGCACCTAACTTTGCAATACAGTAATCTTCACTTCTTCAGTGAGTTACAAAACTCCCTCTGAAGGTTAAATTCTTCCTCTTCGAAGAGATGTCTTCAGCCATTCATCCGGTCTCATGGCTGCAAGCAGTGTCTCCATTCTCTTCTTCTCTTGAAAGCAATCTCTTGCACATTAAGAATAGATTACTAATAGTTCATATAACTTAACTATTTCGAAGAGAAATACCACTGCTAGAAACATACTCTGTCAATGTTATAGCATTAATTATCATTATTCAACCATGCAGTACTTATCTTAATGAAGCCAGAATTTTGTACGCAGAAACTGAGGGATCGATTAATGATCACAATATCTGCTCTCTCCGCCCTTTATAGTGGCGTCGATCGCTGCTGCTCTCAATGCAGACTCTTGTCTTCGATTGCAACAGATCACACAACATTGGAGTTGAAATCTTCACGGGACTGAAACATTGTGTAAGATCATCATCTAATCTGTATAAACTCGATGACCAGACAACACAAAATATGATTCAATTATCTTATACCAGTTTCACATAAAATATAAACGACAAAAGAAACAAATACTTATCTCTCAAAAATCAGACACTCCTCTTCAGGTCTGCACTTTTCCTGGGATCTGTATCAATTTTTTTTTATTCCTGAATGTTGATAAGCAGCAGTTGCTTCTTACATATTTCACATAAGTAGAAGTTCCTTCTAAAAAAAACATGTTGTCCACCAGATGTTTTGGGCAGAGATATGTAGTGAATAAGCCAACAATAGATTATTATCTCTAGCAACAAATACAGGTAAGCACGCACACTCCCAGGGAGTATTAGATCTCAATAGGGCGATATGCTCCGCCCTTAGCAGTGGCATCACACAAAACCAATGACTCCTGAAGCTTGCACCAGTCCGAAAGATACACAATTTAATACTGCCCATGCACAAGAACTGATCCAGGAGAGATCATTAAGCCCGACAGGAACAAGCAACAGACGAAAAGGCTGGGCGCGAATCACATTTCACATTCCGTCCCCTTCACAACAGAGGAAGCATCAAGAGATGTCTTCAACAATCAAACAAAGCACAAATAATGCGATATTCCCATTCCTCAAAGATGTCGGCTACATTGAAGTAGACAAATTCTTCATGAAGGGTAGCCATGGCAATTTCTCAAGGAGTCGACATTAATTCTTCACCACATGGGAGATCAGGGCAGAGTGGAGATTACTCGAGGGATCACGGGAAGTCTCATTGTTCGCAGGGCCCATTCTCAACAATGATATTGACGACTCTCAACATTGAAGGACTTCTCTTGACGGCATATACTAATGTTGAAAGTTGACGGAAATGTAGCATGAAGAACTATGTTGTCAACTTTCCGCTAGGCTAGGAATAGTGTTGATGGATGTTTCATTCACAAACTTCCGCCAATGTCTATCACCGATAATGTTTAAATGTCTAGATATGATTCTTCAATATTATTGATTACCATGCATCAGGGATTTTACAAAGTATTACATACCGACGGAACTCCCGCACTGATTGTAAGAGCACCGACCATGAGAATAAACACTAAATTAATGATTCGATACTCAGGTGCTGTATACAGGGTTAGCGTCTATGGCACCACAGAATGCCACTATGTCACGGCAGCCTAAAGCAACACCCGACCTGCTGGTAAGTGCGTGAGTTCAATACTACTACGAAGCCCGATCAGGAATGGAATCTCGATGATTGGCAGATTCGGCTAGAGACTTCACGTCTGTGCATTGCTTGGAGTCGTGCGACAAACTCATTCACCGAATGGTAGGCAATGCAAGCTTCAATGCAGTGGTTCTTTACTCGATTTCTTCAGGAGTTTCTGATGGTTGGTATTGTGCTGTCGCTAGTGTGTTTACCAGATGTCATCGATAATATTTCCTCTATTAAAAAATGCTTTTCCAATAGTTCCACATCGAATGCCTGGGTGGTATCGGGAGAGCTTCGTATCTCTCAATGTACCGCTGGAGACTTCGTCCAGGAGGTCGTGCCTTTCCTTCACCGTATTCTCCCTAAATGACCAATGATAAAAGGAATGCCCGATTAGAAATGAGTTGCAAAACTTCCAGTGGATGCACTGAGATATGGGATTGTGCGCCAGCAATCCAAGCCAGATTCCTTGGAGATACCCGTATAGATCGCCTTCTATAGATTCTTAAGTCGCTATGTAACCCGTGGTTTGAGTGCCGCACCAATAGCCAACAGGGAGTGTCGCGTCATACTCGGAAGAGCCCAGTGACTCCTGCACTGGTCATCACTCGCCTTTTGTGAGAGATCCTGTGTTCTGTCTCAAAATGATAGTGTTCCCTCTACCAACAAATGTGGAACCTTAGCTGGGAAGATGTGTCGCTGAGTGCCAACGCCAGAAAGACTACGTCCTCTCCGATAGCTTGGCAAGACCAATGTCCAAAATTCGTGATGATTTCTAAGTTCGCCCAAATGCCTTAATGAAGTTCGCCACCTTCTGTTATGTTACTTCGACAAATCTGATATCTTAAATTTAATCGGATCTTCCTTAACGTGGCTCTGATACCATGTTGAAAAGATTAAATTTCTTTCAGATTATAGTCAGAATATTGAACTTGATAAATCTGAAGTTGATTGCCAAATCAATATTAAAATACTGATCATGAATTCACAAGTCTGAAAGTTTCTTAGTGGTATTCGATCTACAAGAGTAGAACATTTATTGATTTCTATGATTTCAAATGTAGATCGGATTTGCATTAAGTATCAAATGGGAGACACATTCTATGAGTGGACATGTCTCCACAAAGTGGAGGCATGTCTACTCATGGGACGTGTCTCTTGGATTGTGCCAATTTGACTAACTAAACACCTAATCATTAAATTGGAGTTAGTTACTTAATAAACATAAATGCTTACTAAGTTCGATATGATTTTATTTTGCACAAATAAATTACATACAAACTGGAAATGATTAACGATAATGATGCTTGATCGGGATCCTATATGAAACACGAAATGCTATTAATCTGTAGTTAATAACCTCTAAATGCAGATCGATAGTATACTTGGAATGTAGTAGATTCCGATATAAATGATAATGTATACAATTAAAATATATATATATATATGTGTATACATATGTCAGTACATACTGACATATATATACACACATATGATCATCATTTCTATATCTGACCGAAGCTACCATAATTCAACAACAATGATGAGCCAATTGACCTAGATGAGATTGATCCAGAGTCTGAGTGGATTCCTAGTGATGATGACTTTTTTGAGCCTGAGGATTTTGAGATCCTAGAGACTAACTTGGATAGTCAAGTGGTTGAACAAATTAGGAGAGGCTCTAACCTAGGAGCTTCATCATCAAGACCTGTTGCCCTCTAGCATAATTGTCATTGGCTACATTTGATTTTTCTAACTTTGTAATTAGTTTAGAGGTTGACTTTGTACAAAGTTACAAACTATATTGTAATTTACATTTTTTCAATTGTCAACATCTAGTTATTATTTATGCACTATGAAGTATATTTTGTGCAATGCAATGTAATCAATGATATGAATATAAACAACATAAATCTATTTTCTACAATTCATGGGTTAAAATTTCTATTTTATTTGCTCTCTATATCTCTATGCTAAGTTACCGGTTCAGTTTTGGGTTCAGGTTCGAGTTCGAGAACCCGGTTCGCTAGTTTGAGAAAAAAAAAAATTGGGTTTGGGTTCGTTTTGGGTTCGGTAATACAAAAACATATAAAAATCAGAAATATATACATATTTGCAGCAGTATTTAAGTTCAGAATACACCACCATATTAATAGTCAAATAACATAGCAAAAATACACCACCACTTTATACTCAAAAGTCAAATGTCATGATATAGAATTATAAATTAAAGTTCAAACTTCAAACATAAAAATGTCAAGTGTTTACAATCAGCCATTAATAATTATTAATTATTGATCATTGATCAATCTGAATCATATGTGTCATAAAAAAAAAGCATCATCAGCATCATTAGATGCTACATTTTGTGTAGAACCACAAATAGCATTAGTGGCACTCGCACAAGCACTGCCACTAGCACTAACACTACCGCTCTCATGCTCAGTAGTAGCTGCTTCAGGCTGATAGTCATCATCAATATCAAGTGCAGCTAAGTGACTTGTGGAAGCATCCAAGTTAAGCTGCTCTGGCTCAATATCCCACCTCCTTGTGTCTCCTTCTTTGTAAGAACTATGTTTGTGTGTAAGGAGGCGCAAGTTTGAATGCACATACACCAAGTCCTCAGCCTTTTTTGAATGTAGCCTATTGCGTTTTATTGAGTGGATGAAGGAGTATGTGCTCCAATTCCTCTCAGAAGAGGATGAACTAGCAACCTATTAAGACCAAATTAAATTAATAAATAGTTAAGAGTTACAAAAATTAACTAAACAAAATTAATTAAATTAAAATTAAAATTACAAATATAAATTATAAAACTTACTTGGGATAAAACTTTTATTGCAATAGGTTGGAGGTGCATGTATTCTTGCCCATGGAAGTACCACCAACTATGAGCAGCCACCCTACACTTCTCTCAAAGAGCATCCATATTCTGATCAACACTCCCAGAGCATGCAAAAGCCATAAACTCAGCCCTCACTCGATCACGTTGGTCACGATCAGTGAAGATTCTACGAATTGCTGCCTTGTACCCTTGGGCCACTTCACCATCCCTATATGGAGCAACTCTTGATGAAGTAGAAAGTATCTCAGGGCTATAATATTTGGGACTCAATGCAAAAGCGGGAAGATGCAAGGGAGTGGTCATTTTGCTCCATCTATCAACCATGATTTCCTGTAGCTCTTTGAAGAATTTTTCTTTAGGATCTTCCTCTTTTGCATTGATGATGGATCTCATCTTCTCAATCATTGAGTCGATACCATCATATACTTCGCCCAAACAAGGTCTATCCAAGTCAGTGTAACGGATCATGCTCAGTATGGGCTCAGTGAAATTGACGAGATACTCAACACGATCCCACCAACCATCATCTAGGATCCTTTGCTTGATCCTATTTGCCCTTTCATTGCTAGATTGCCTCCATACAACCCAATTAGGGCTGATTACCATGGCACATAGTGCCTCACGAACCTTTATAAGTCGTCTCAACACAATTGTGTTGGAGGCAAAACGGGTCTCGGCAACCTGTTTGAAAATCAAAATTAAAATTAAAATATAATTTAAATATACAAAATCAAAATTTAAAAATTAAAATTAAAAGAAAATTCAAAAATTTAAAAATATTGAGAATTAACTTACCTTCAACAACTCCAATTTAGAGAATTGTCTAAATATTCCTTGTGTCATATGATGGTTGGTGACAAACATTTGGATATCTTCGCCCTGGCATACACCTGTTTGATCCATTCAATTTTGGATCCAATTTTTTGTAGCATTAGATTGAGGGAGTGGACAGCACAAGGTGTCCAAAAAATGTGTGGATACTTCACCTCAACCAATAACCAGCAGCCCTACAATTTTTGGCATTGTCGGTTACAACTTGCACAACATTTTGATGGCCCACTTCTTCAATAGCTTGGCAAAGGATGTCAGCAATAAATGGACCATCTTTCACCTGTCCTTCACAATCCACTGCTCTCAAAAACATTGCCCCTTTAGGGGACACAGCAATAACATTGATCAATGGGCGATTTCTTGCATCTTTCCATCCATCAGAAACTATGGTCACCCTTGTTTCGATCCACAAATCCCTTATGGGCTTCAAAGAGTCTGCTACATGTTTCACCTCTTTCTCCAATAAGGTGCAACGCACCTTCTCAAAACTTGGGCCCTTATACCCCTTTGGAGCCTCATTAATAGATTTCACCATTTTTTTCCAATATGGTGAACGAACAACGTTGAATGCCAATCCATTGGCATAGACACATCTTGCTATGTCTTGATCAACAATCTCTCTTGCCTCATTTTGAAATGAAGCTTCCAACGGTCCCTTAGATCTTTTATTTGAAGAGGGCATGGTTTGCTCTTGAGGGATGTCCATAAATGGATGGCTTTTTGTAGGTGGAAAATAAGAAGGTGGTGTAGGGGGTTTCATGGATCGAGATCCTTTATTCAAAGGATGGCTTGTTTTACCACTAGTTGTTTTTTGGTCTGCCTTTTCTTGCTCAGCAATATATTTCAACACTATATCTTTTGGAATGCCTTCGTTGTTTTCACCTAGACAATTTTTGATGCCTGTTTCAAGGATCCCGCACAAGTGCCCTTTTACTCGACTGTATGAGCTCGAATATTGAACATTGCAATGACTACAAATCCAAACATATCCTCCACTACCTGGAAGTTGCTGAACCATTTCTACATATTTCCAAAGGGGAGAGGCTGGGTTTATTTTGAAACGAGATTGGATTGAGCCTGAGGAGGTACCGGTTGCCATTGTAATACGGAATAGTGAATACCTAAGGCCAAACATATTGAAATTTTGGTATTGATTCATTGAATTTGAAACTAAAAGACTTAATTAATTTCAAAAAAATGAAAAAATTGAACATGTGTTATAGACATTTAGAGGAATGAAAAGTAAAACAAAACAAAAGAGTTGAAGTTCACTTGTGAAAAAAAATGTAAAAAAAATAATCAAAAAACCTACCTCTTTTGAAGAAATCTTGCTCTACGATCTTCTTAGCAACGAATAGACACTTGCAAGTGCTTAGGAATAGCACAACAATCAACTTTGAACAATCTACGATCAGCCTTCAAGTCTATTCCAGCTTGTGCAAGCAAAAGAGAAAGTTCAGCAATGGAGGCAAAAAAAAAAAAATTCTCATTCACAAATTGGTAAAATGAGTTTCACTTTACCTATTTCATGTTTTTGAGGCAAGTATTAGGGTTAGAAAGAATAAAAAACTATTTAAAAGTAAAAAAAAAGTCAAAAAAATATTAAAAAATTCAAAAAACGTGTTAAAAATCGCGCTGGGCTCGAAATTCTGCCCGGGTTCGAATCGGGTTCGAAATTTTCGAACCCTGGCCGACTCCATGTGGAAATGTGGGTCCGAACTCGTCAACCCACAGCCCATTTCCTCTTCGACTCCATAAAGGACCGCATGGACTGGACTAACTAACCCGGTACGGTATAGGCTAATCCGTAACATAGGAATAACTTTATAAATAATTAATTTAATGTTTAATTAAAATAATCAATTAAGCTATCCTTTTGAAATATCATTAATTTGGACAACTTAATTAATTAAATTAATTAAATCATGGTACCTCCAATTCGGGACATGACACATGAAGACCCTTTTGAATCCATCTAGTTTATGTTGCAGTGATGTAGTGCAATAAATGTTGGAAATGGAGTAAGTTGGCCATGCTTTCCTTTCTTCTTTGTAGCTTTTGTCTTTCTTTTCTCCTAGTGGAATGTGGACTATTTTGTTGTCATCTGCTAACGAGATTTCTTCTTTTTTGGAGTCTACTATGCCATTAGAATTCACAAACCATTTCAGCCCAAGTAGTTCTCTAAATGTGTTGAAGGGCTCCTCCATCTCTACAACCTCAAAATCAACAATTTGTGTAACCCCTTTTATGTTTACCTCTACCTTCTTCCATGTGCCTAATGTTTCCATGCTAGAGCCATCGGCTAAACTAATGTTCATAGGTGTTCTAACAAGTTAAGGTCTTCCTAACCTCTCGCAAGTAGTTGTTGGAATGATGTTGAGGTTCATGCCAAGATCAATCATTACATGTTTAATCTTATTGTTGCTCAGAATTGTGGTAATTAATAGAGGACCATGTTTCCAATTCCGGTCTTCTACAATCCGATGTACTTGTTGTTTCTATTTATTCCAATACTTTCCTAATTGTTTCAATTTTACTAACAAATCTTTTTGTTGAGCCAATGGGGCTAGATTTTTCAACATTATCACTTCTTCTAAAAAGCATGCAATTTCGTCCTGCTATTGTATAATTTGTTTCTTTGCTTTTTCCACTATTTTGTCATGTTTCTTATCAGGCCAAAAGTGGTCATACTCTTCTTCTTCTTCCGGTTTCGATTCTTCAATAATATCTTCAATCTCTCTTCTATTCTTCCTGGCATCTGTTTCATGTCTCGTTATTACTATAGCTTTGTTTTTCTTTAATCTAGATTTCTTCATTTTGCTTATCTTCGGTGGTTGTTCTCCTACAGAATAATTCAGAAACCCTAGTTTCCTCGACGGTTTCCGAAAAGCCTTTGGTTTGTTTTTGCAGTTTTGATTTTTGACGCTTTGAGGTTTCTTTGAACAATAAATGAAGAATGCGATTTTGCTTGAAAAATGATAATAAATTCAATACAAATAAATCTACTTTGATAACGATGAAATCAATAGCCAGAATGGACGCCAATCTTAATATAAATCTTCTGAGACAGTTACAATGAAGGTCTAATAACATGCAAAGTGAAAGGCAATGATTTTATGAAAACCTGATTTTTGATACAGCAATAAATGATCAGCTTGAGAAGGTACGGCTGCAATGAATATTGGTTTCTCCTCCAGTCTGATGATCCCAAAAGCCTCCAGCAACCCCAGCGCTCCAAGATGATGAAGATTGCAAGTCAAAAGATAGGCGCTTTGGCTCAAAGCAAAACATGCCTTTTCATGCAAGTACGGCCTGACAGAAAGGTACGGCCTGCTGCTGTAATAAATGCAATTTGTACGGCTCTTCTGGAATCTCTGGATATGATGAATATAGGCGCCTCTGTGCAATAATCCTTCTGAATAATGAATATCTCTGATAACTCTGAAGTTTGTCTCAATATGAAGCTCTGTAATTTCCTCTGAATGAAGAAATCTCTCAGCTGCAATAGATCAAGTGTTATTTCACACTCTCTGAATTGCTTCCAGTGGAGATGGCTCGTTCCCCAAGGAATTCGAACTTGAAACCCTAAAGTCTCTTGCTCAGATCAAAGTTGATCAATTTCTCAAAATCAATAATCACATAATGGCACCAAACCCAATGCAAAACCCTTTATCTCTTGAAAAGTGCGATTTCCACAAAGATAGGGTTTCATTAAAAT
>VDFB02365752.1:0-12996 GCA_007258455.2 Sequoia sempervirens | reverse complement strand
AAGATCACAAGGAGGATGGAACGATTGGGATAAATGAGATATGTCAAGTGGATGTGTAAGCTCGGTATGATGGAGGGGATGGATGAAAAGGATGTATAGCAAGAAGATGGGTGCATAACCAAAAGCATAGCAGGAAGCATAGCGGATGGAGGGAATCAGTAGCTTCACCCCCGCGCGCATAGGGATTTATGCACGATGCCTAATTTGCCGTGTTTTCATCAATACATGGCGGTTATCCAAAGCTAATTTTGTTTGCCAAGTTTCTCACCATTGGATCTGATTTCATTTCTCTTTACTATTTTATTTTTTGATTTTTGATTTTATTTTTATTTTTGATTTTTTGAATTTTTTTTGACTTTTTTTGATTTTGAACTTTTTTGGATTTTTGGACTTTTTGCATAGCATGCAGAAGGAGATGGATAAGGATAGGGAGGTGAATAAGTGGATTTAGAAGACATGCGATACGGATATGGATGAAGGACTCAAGCATCAAGTTCTATACAAGGTATTAAGAGCTCATGTTCAAACTAACTGTTGGATGTTGGTACAACCTTATTAGGAGAAATGGATTATGCAAAAGGATGAATTAGATGGATTTGATGGGGGAGATATGTGGGGTAATGAATGGGATGTTGGAAAGGGTATGGATAGAATGATGCGGTGGATGTGTGATGGGGTGGTAAGTTCAGGACCAACATTGGCACATGTGGTGATGGATGTGAAAAGATAAGAGGACTAATGGATGGAGAATGTGGGGATAATGGAGATGGAATAGTGAATTTCGGGACATAGGGACCCAAAACAGACTTAGGAGATGAAAGGTGGGTATGGTTAGCTTTTGGATTAGCAACTTTGGATGTTCTTACAAATTTTTCATTTGATGGCATTGCATCTTTTTTCTTTGGGATCCACATGGATTTGATTTTTGCTTTAGTGGGCCTTTGTGGCTGATGGGTTTGATTTGGATTGTGGATTTGATTTTTATTTTCTTCAACGTGTCGTATAGAGGGGACACGGGGAGCTTTAGATTCATGTGGATGTTTGGATTTATGTATTTTTATGTTAGCATCCAAAGTGCTCATACTAGCAATGGGATGGGTGTGAGAAGATGGATGATGTGGAGTGGTGGAGGTAGGATTATGAGGATTACGTGTAGATGGAGAATGTGTAGGTATGCCTTTGTTGATCCTGATTATGGGACATGGAGAGGGATGTGTTTGGCGATGGATAACATGGATAGGGTGTTGGATGGGTGAAAGGATGCAGCTGAGGAGGTGATCTTGGGATATATGGACCCAAGATGGATAGAGTAGATGAAGGATCGGGAGATGGTGGATGGAGCATGAAGGAGGAATATGGACAAATGTTTTGAGGTGATAAGGATAGAGGAGGAGGGATGCGCAGCTATGATCCGTAGAGCAATGGGGAGAGCCAAAAGTTCTTTTAGAAAAGGCTCATTGAGGACGTCTAGAGGTTGTACCAACATCTTTAGATTGCGAGTCTTGGGAAATAGATCCAAGACCTTGCATGCAGATTTGTTCTTTGACTTGGATGGGCTCTAAAATACCTTGCTCATGAAGGCCTAGACCTTTTCCTTGATAGTTCATGTTCTGGAGCATTCGATCCATGATAGGATTTTTGTTATTCTGAAAACATGATGCGAGTCCATCATTAGGTGTGGGGATGATGGGTGGTATATACACTGTGTTTTTCTTCTGCAAGGAGGCCACCATGGAAGAATGTGAGAGTACCAAGGGGATATGCAAGCGGTGTGGGGATAGCATTTTTAGGCAATGATGGGGGATCTTGAGAAGGAGATGATGGGATAGCTGTATTTGGATGGGTGGTATCTGGAGAGGGAGTAGGGGATATGCTAGGATCTGATTTTGTGGTAGCAGGCTCATGCAATGGAGACAAAGATGGAGCGGTAGAATATTGAATGTCAAGAGGATCATGGGATGGAATGGATGTGGGACTGTGATCTTGCGGTAGACTAGATGGAATGGTAGGATCTTGATTTGGAGGGGATATGTTGGCATGCTTTGGATCAGGCTCTTGGCATGACTCATCATGTGCAGGAGGCTTGATAATGGATTCATGGGGGGAATCTTCAAGTGGGGAAGATGGAAGGATGGAGGATTCAAAATATTCCTAGGAATGGATACTAGGAGTGGAAGAAGTGGATTGGATTTGGGTGTCATCGATAGGTTTGACGGCTCTCGGAGTAGGTGGTGGGTGTTCAATGGATTTGGTAGATGTGATGGTAGGAGATGGGGACTCAGTGGATTTAGAGGATGTGATGGTAGGAGATGGGGACTTAGTGGAACCAGAGGATGTGATGGTATCATCAATGATAGGTGTTGGATGGAGAAGGGTCTCGTCATTAACAACCATGGATGATGGGTTGGGATGGCATGGTTCCACGACTGCAATGTGTGGAGTGGGGGATGTTTCCTTTGTTATAAGTCCTTGGAGAAACTTGAATACGCTAGGCTGAGATGGCAAGGTGGGAGTGGATGAAGGTTTATGGATTATGGACTAGGATTAGATGGAAGATTAAGACTGGATGGAGGATTAAGGTAAGGATATGGGCATGGGGAATTAGGATAGGATGACATGGATGGTGGATCATTGGTAGAAGATATGGGTGGCGTGTTGTAATAAAGGTATTAGGATGGTGGATTAGGATGGGAAGATGCAGGTGTTGGATTAATATAGGGAGATGCAGATGTTGGATTAGGGTAAGTTGATGGGTGTGTTTGACTAGGATAGGAAGGTGTGAATGTAGGATTAGGGGTCGTATGCATTGGTATGGAAGATTAGGGTAGTGGGCAAGATGTGGATGAAGGCTGATTGAGATAAGAGGATGTGGATGGGGATCAAGATAGGGGTATTGTGATGGCAAACTAGGAAAAGGGGATGATGTAAATGAAGGATATGATGGATATGATGGACATCCCTTATCAAAGGTAACATAAGGAGTGTGATTAGGCATATATGAAGACATGATGGGATAACTCGAAGGGGTGATTGGATTTGGGAATGTGGGTAGAGAAAGCTTACTATCAATGATAGTGTCAAGGGGATCTATGTCATATTCTTCTTGATCGACAAGACTTTCTCATTGTTGATGTAATTAGGGTTTCCCCTGACCACTATTGATGGAGGATAAGAATTCATCATGATGAAAGGATAAAGATGATGGATAAAGATTTTGGATGGAAATGGACTAAAGCCCAAATCAGGACTTAGGACAAGCTTAGATCGGGATTGGATTAAAGCTCAGATTAGGATGATTGGATGATCACGATAGGATTGATTTTTGATGATGATTTGTTATCAAAGGATGATTCTGACACAAATCTTCTTGAGATGAAGTAGATTGATTAGGTGAAAGGTGATTGGATAATAGGAATGCAGTTGGATTGAGATTGATTGGTGAAAGATCAAATGATGATTGGATAGGATAGCGAAAGGGATTGTAAACCCCATTAAGTTACCTAGGTGACTTAGGATGCTGATTGATCAGTTAAAGGATGAATGGATGATTCGCGGCACCAAAATCCACCTTGAGATTGAAGGTGAATTGATTGGGCCAGCGATGATGATTAACTTAGGACGGATGACAATCATAAGTGGATGTTGATGATGATGATCAGATCAGACACTTAGGTCAATTTGGATAATAACCTGAGATGAAGTTTAGGGTATCTGGATGGGGAAAATGATGATTTAATTGGAGAAATGGAAGATAGAAATGGATGAACGATTACTCCAAATGAGCAAGCGGTTGCAGTAAGGATGGATGAGCAATTACTCTGAAACGAGTAAATGAATGATGAGAATAATGATAGGCTTGAGGGTTCAAAATGATGAAAAGGAGGTGTAGAAATGGATGAATGTTTACCGAAACAAGTAAAAATAATGAGAATGATAGAACAAGAAGTTTAGAATATGAGGAAAGGAGGGTGAAATGGATATGTTTACTTTCGAACAAGAGAAATGGCACCGAGGAACAAGTAGCGAATGATGAGAACATTGTGAGGTTTAGAATGAGGGAAAAGGAGGTGTAGGAAATGGATGAATGTTTGCACAAGGAGCGAATGAAACAAATAATGAATAGAGGCAAATGAGGGCAAGAGTTTAGAATGTATGAGGAAAGGAGGGGTAGAAATGGATGAATGTTTACTTTCCGGAAGCGAGTAAATGAATGATCAGAATGACTAAGCGAGGATTTGGAATGAGAAAGGAGGAGTGAAATGGATGAATGTTGCTTGGAGCGAGTAAGCGAATGATTGGAAACGACTGAGCGGGAGTTGAGAATGAGGAGAAAGGGTGTGAAATGGATGAATGTTTACCGGAGAACAAGCAAGCAAATAATTGAGAGCGATGAACGAGAGTTTAGAATGAGGAAAGGAGGGGTGGAATGGATGAATGTTTACTCGGAACGAGTAAACGAATGATCAGAATGATAGAACGAGAGTTCGGAATGAGGAAAGGAGGTGTGAAATGGATGAATGTTTACTCGAAACGAGTAAACGAATGATCAGAATGATAAAACAAGAGTTGAGAATGAGGAAAGGAGGTGAAATGGATGAATGTTTTCGGAGATGATAAGCAGGCGTCGAAATAGTGACGGGGGTTGAATGAGGAAAGGAGGTGTGAAATGGATGATGAATATTTGCTTGGAACAAATGCATGAATGATTAGAATGTCTCGCGAGTTTGGAATGATGAAAGGATGTGTTGAATGGTGAAGCGTTTTCGAAATGAGTAAAAGCAGAGAGAATAGTAGGGTATACCCCTCGAGGAAGGCAGATGGTGAAAGGTCACCCCAGACCAACTCTCAAAAGTATGAAGTGGTATATATCATCGAGAGCAGGCAGAAAAATGAAGGAATTGCTTGTACAGGCAGGAGTCAATCCCGGATAAAGCGATTAGTAGGAAATGGTGGCCCTGGGAAGAAAGAGCAGAAGGCTAGGTCCGCCATAACATAAGGTCAGGTCCACCACCAGGGTCAGGTACGCCACCAGTAGGTCAAGTCCACCACTGAGAGGTCAGGTCCACCACCGGAGGGGTCAGGTCTGCCACTGGGAGGTCAAGTCCACCATCAGGAGGTCAGGTCTGCCAATAGAGAGGTCAAGTCCACCACCGAAAGGTCAGGTCCACCACCGGAGAGGTCAAGTTTGCCACTCTGTAACTTGAACCTGTAAAAATGCCAAAAATAGCAAATGTGAAAGAAAAAGACCCATTTGTGGGTCCCACCGGGTGTGCTAGAAATGTGATAGGTCGAATATATGCATTAGAAAATGAGCAACAAACTTAAGAGTGCAAATAAACACCAAAACAACCTACACCTCAAGATTAGCCTAAGTTGGAATCAACACAAGATAAAAACAACAAATGGAACTTTATACCTTGTGTCGAATCGATCCTTTGGTTGGCCCTTTGATCTTTCATGTGTATGCTCCTTGAATGGTAAGATATGCAAACTAGATCTGATGATGTGAGGATGGATGTAAATGGATGAAAGCATGAAAATGGCTAAGTGTAGATTAAGAAACAAAATTGTAAGAGTTTGGCTAGCAAAAAGATCTCTTCCAAATGAGAGAAAAGATGGGGTATTTATAGGAATTTTGAGAATTCCTAGAAGAAATGGACGACCAAGATCGAGCCACCAATGATCAAGATGTAGGGCTAAGGTGAGTTGAGAACTCACAAGCCCTCACATCTTGACATGTGGCATGTGATATAGCCCTAAAAGGTGAAGTGGACATGAGGTGGAAGGATAGTACATGACATGGAGGGGGTACAAAGTACCTTGGGATTGAACAAGATCTCCTCATAAAGGAGGTGCTTGTCCCTATGTGGGTGAGAGGACATGTGAGAATTAAAAATTCCTCAAATATCATATAGTGAGAGGGGAAGAATAAAAGAATAAAAGAGAGAGGGACATGTGGGAAGAAGTGAAGGAATTAAAAATTCCTTGCAGGAGTGCGATGAGAGATTAAAGTGATTAAAATTTCTCATGGGAGGTAGATTTGCTTGTTCCAAGGGGAAGGCCTTTAATAGGGTTGGAGCCAGGACACATGTCATAAGGACATGGGGAAGAGAGAATTGTATTCCTTGAAGATGAGAGTGGATTAAAAATTCCTCCAAAGGACTTTAGGAGAGACAAAGGAATTAAAATTCCTTGGGGGATGGGAAGAGTTGACTAAAGGGGGTGATTAGACGAGTTGATGAGGGGTTAGAGGAAGGTTAGGTGGCTAAGAAAGATTAGAGGCCAACTTGCAAAAGTTGGAGGATGTGACACCTTCTAATCAAGGATTAGGCATGTGCACATCCTAATGATGAGATTAGAAGAAGGATTAAGATTAGATAATAAAAGATGGAGGATGTGAAATATGAGGAATTAAATAAATGTGATATTTATTTAATTCATTTGATGAAAGGAGGATTAAAGAGATAAGGTATTATTAATTAAATACCTTAGGGATTTTTCCGAATTAAAGGATGTTAATTAAAGGGGATAAATTTGGATAAATTAAGTGTCCAAATTTAGGTGTCTACAGAAGGAGTTTAGTTTTCCCCCCTTCCTGATCTCGCTAATATTGTCTAATTATTTTAAAGAGATGAAGGGTCATAACACAACTTTTTTCAACCTAGTAAATAGCTTGGTTAATGAAACTTGACAAAAGCAACAAAATAATTGCTACATTTCGCATTTCATGTTGAGTGAAGAGTGGTGACAATAATCTTCTTATAGTTTAATAAAACACTATTTTTTATAAGAAGGCTTGACATTAGAAAGATAAGTGTTATTTATAGTTTAATAAAACTCTATTATAGTTTTACCAACATATACTATTGTATGCTTGCATGGCTTCTTAGTTAGTATATGGGGAGATAGAGATAGAGAAATAGAGATATATGGGAAGAGAAAGAGAGATGGAGATATATGGGAAGAGAAAGGAAGAGAGGTGGAGATAGAGAGTCGATGGATAGGGGGGATAGGGAGAGAGAGATGGTGAGAGATAGAGGGGGAGATATAGAGGGGGAGGGAGAGAAAGGGATATAGATAGAAAGAGATAGAGAGAGGAGTGGGAGGGAATAGAGATAGAGATATAGAGTAAGAGAGATGGAGGGAGAGATGGAGTGAATGAGAGAGAAAGGGGGGAGAGGGAGAGATAGCTCAATAGATAGAGGGGGGAAGAGGGAGTGACATAGATAGTGGGAGATATAGAGATATAGAGAGTGTTAGGGAGAGATAAATCAATCACCCTCCCTATATCTCTATCTATTCATCCTTATCTCTTTATCTCTCTATCTCTCTATATCCCTTTTTCTCCCTTTCTATTTGTATGTTTGTCATTACCTCCCTCTCTCTCTATATTTTCTTCCCTATATTTATCTTTGTCTCCTTAAGTGTTTTAATGTGGATACATTAGAAAGAGAGGTCTTAAAGGAGGTATCATATTTTTAATCAAATGGCATGCTACATTGAGCATAACTCCCCAAGGACACATGCCATCCTTAGATTGTTGACATGAAACAACCAATCAAAATTTAGTTTCTCTCTCTCATATTAATATATATTACTATTATATTAAATATATATTATATTAATTATATCTTGTATTATATAAAAATATACTTATTATTAATTATTAATTATAACAATTTTATACGTATTTAATAATTTTGTTAAAGAATATAATATATAATTATAATAAGTTGAATAATTATATTATTTATTATGTAAAATATAGCTAATATATACTTAACTATATTGTAGAATATTAAAACCCAGCTAAATTAAACAAAATTTCAATTTAGACTAACATACTCTAAAACCTAACAAAAACAGGGTTGTGGCTCATCAAATTGGAAAAGTGAAAGGTCAATACTAGCGCTGAGGAAGAGTTTGGAGTAGTGAAAAAAAGGTCAATGCCAGCACCAAGGAAGAGTTTGGAGTTAAAACAAGGTCAATACTAGTGCCAACAAAGAGTTTGGAGGAGTGAAAAAAGCTCAATATCGACTGACCGGAAGAGTTTGGAGGAGTGAAAACAAGGTTAATACAGCCGCAGGGCGAGGTTAAGGAACTCGGGGAAAGTGACAAGGGCAATGAGTATTGTAAGTTTGGCACCCATTCTCTTTAACCTGAATTTCATGCCCTAGTTTCAAAGATCTTCTCATTTGTGCTTCCCATTCTAAGTAAAAATGGTATAAGATAAGATAGAAAAAATAAAATAGCTTAGTCTTTCACATTTTTATCGACTAGCCTTAGTTCTTGGAAAAAATTCCATAATCTACCCACATCTTGGTTGAGGTCTAGGATTTCATCACACATAGCCTTCATCACATGAGTTTGAAGCAATTGTAGACTTAGCCCAAGTCTATGCTAGGCTAAGGTAGATCTAATGAATAGAAATAGAGGCATACAATTCTTCTTTAATACCTCCACCACAAACATATGCAATGTGTTGGTTGTTTTATGAGTAGCGGGTTGATCTTCTAATCTACCTATGGAATTGCCAATTCCAATAAAAGGCAGCTCTTAGGACCTGGACCAACTGATGAGGATTTGAAAGAACTCCTACACTTTGGGCTCTGCAAGACCCAGGAGGGTGATCCTTAATGCATTTACAACCTGCACCATCATCATAAACAACATTAGAATAGATAATCTCATTTAATAGCTCAACATAATAGGATAATGCTGAATAGAATTGGTTGTTTATCAATATTAATATCAACTATTTGGAGCATGAGATAACTACAACAACAATTCACAGTATAAGATAGTTATTGATTTTCAATTTCTAGCAAGCTCTAGGTAAAGGAAAAAAAATACTGAACCATACGAATAAGTACAACTTAGATCAGTGCCATATATCCATTGGAGGAGTCAAATTTATAAGCATCTAAGGGTTTATGACAGATTTAACACATAAAATATAAGATCCTTGATAACATTGCTTTAGAATCTCATCAATATGTATTCTAACCCAATACTACTTATCAAATCCTTATACAAAACATATATGCCTACAATCCCATTCAAGCATTTTAATTAATTCTTTGAGTTAAAGCTAAAACAAGAATCATACACACCACAATAGTGAGATGAGCGAAATAACCCTTGATCATTTTATTCAAAATTCATATATGCTTGTACAATGGAGAGACATGAGTTTGAATTAATCATATCAATTCAAATGCCAGTCATGTGATAAAATATCAAATCCCCATGAATTCAAAACCTACTACAGAATGACTCAAAACCAAAATTGCATTTTCCCTAAAACCACCAGAGTTTACAATTTTCTCTACAACTTCATTTCGACTTGACCAAAAATATCTAACTTTCTAACCTATACTTCTGGCCTTGAAATCCTTCTTATAGAAAAAGGAGCAAACTAACATCGAGCCAAAAAGCACGTGTCACCAGCCAATTGGACCACCATGTGATATTCCAAAAATTTGTTACAATAACAATCTCCCCATAGAGTCTTCTTGTTCATCGTGCCCGCTGAGAATGGTTGATGCAACAACAAAAAACTTCAATAATTCTATACCTAGACTGTCACCAAAAAACCAAACTGGAATCTGTTGTAATTGAGCTGATTTGTCAACCGTTAGCAGCCTAATCCTTTTCACTCTTCCTCAGTTAAATATACATTTACCCATTTCTGGTACTCTTCATTAGTTGGCCAATCAAAATTGATCACCTCATTCACCTTGAAACTATAAGGTTTGTACTTAACTACCACCTGATTCACTTCTCTTTCAAAAGACTCCAAGAATGAGCTGGTGCTAATGATTTTTTCCATACAACTCACCAAAAAATCATAATCTGAGTTACCCTATTTTTGAGGGTTTTGTAGTCCAAACATGATGTAAAGGGGCTCTTACACTTTTTGTGATTATTGTAGCTTGTGTAAGAGGCCCCATTTATACTATTGTAATTTTAGGATGCATGAATAGGGCGTAGGATGAGAAATAAATAATGTATAGCTGCTGTCCTCAAGAGCTTTGTGAAGAAAAGCATGTGAAATGAGAGGTTCAAGACTAGGTTTCAACAAAATATGTATGGGAGATCTGATTTTATGATCTTTTATCCATGTGCAGACCTAATGGGTTGTTTCTAAACACTGAATATAAATGATATACATACACACACACACACATATATATGTATGTATGTATGTATATGTATTTTTAAATGTAAATGCAAATGCAATTACTAGATGCTCTCCTAGAACAATAAATGCAACATATCATTCAAGATATCTTTATCTATGTATATAAATGTGTATTTCTAAATGCAAGTGTAAATGCAAAGAGCATATCGTTTTGTAGTGTTATAGATACAACATATCCATAAATGAATGTAATTGAAATTCTAAAGTATTCAACACATAATATGAAATCAATCAAACTATTAAACTTCATGAGAAATAAATGAAAACAATAAATGCATATGTATGCATATTTGTAAATGTAAGTGTAAAATAAACAAGAATAATGAAAATTATAAAAGAATACAAGGGGAGACTAGTGCCTTATTGGGTATATGGAGTCTAATGAATATCTACAAATGTGGATTTCAATAATGGAAATAATTCAAATTTTCAGGCACATAAGTTGTTTACAACTTATGTAAATGTGTAAGTGAATAATTGACAAACTCTTCTTGAGATAGAATGAAAATTCTAGTTATGTGATTCTTCTTATTAATCCAAGTAACACTTCTCAATTGTTGTGATTAATTAAAATATTTTTATCCCTACTTTAGAGAACTGAATAACCAGATCACACATATATAGCAAATGTACAATGACAAATTGAGTATAAACTTGTTATATCAATTTAAACAATAGAGAAGCATCAGAATGGAGACAATCAAATAACTACATAAATTTAACAAACAACTGATACCAAAATCTTAATTCACAACTTAGATATCTTCATTTACTCCATCAAAATACATGCATCTGAGTATCTGTATATCAAAATTCATTATCTCCTACAAATTACCTATATGCCATCTGTCTGGTGTCTGTATCTTGGCTCTCTTCAACACTTAGTTCTCTATGAGGGCAGCTATAATCTTGAGTTTTTAGTTCTCTAGGAGGGCTAAATAGAAATATGAAATTACAGAATAGAACCTTGTAATCACATTTGATGTAGATTCAAATACTAGCTATCGATCCTTCACTTTGGTTAGATGATCAAACAACTTCCTTCAAAACAAACTGACACAATCTCCATCATGGAAATAAGGGCCCACCATACTATGCATTGCCAAGGAAATCCAAGTGGAGATTTCCTGTGATATCATGATCGATAAAGACCTCGCAACTTCTGATCACGCTATGGCGGGCAACCATGGATCTCAACCATCAGTAATCCTGTTCATTCAACATAGTCACCAGCTTTGTCATTAACCATCAAGCACCTTTCCTACCGAGATTATAACATCTCTATTGATTGAAAACACATGCATCTCATAAATGCTTTAGTAACCCGCTACATAATGTATTAAAACTAGATAAATGTATCAAAGTATTTCTATAATCTCTTTGGCTTTATTAAATGAGACACGTGGCACTCACTCGTGATATCATGATCAACAAAAACAATGTGGTGGGGTCATCACAGGATGGCGTGGAATGGCTGAAATGGAATGATAATTGATCTATGGTCACACAAAATTGTCCCTCTATAAAATATAAAAAATTTATTAATAGAATGAGGGGACATCACTAGGCCGATGATAAACAATGACATAATTTTTTTTTTAAATGAGGGAGCACATGACCATCCAAGACTTAAGAAATAATAAAGTCAAGTGAAGGAAATAAAATGATAAATCAAAAGGGGCCCAACCTAGATGAAGCAATGGGGCTTAAGTTGTTTTAAAATCCTCTCGAAAAAGTAATGGCCCAAAAGATCCCACCCAAGGTATAAGATAACCACTAGGGTTTTACATGAAGACAAAGGTAAAACCCAAACCTTAGGCTTTTCCCAAAAACCATAGATGACCAAAGACATAAGGAAAGATAAAAATGGTACACAAAGAGAATTTTTTTGAAGTTCCATCACAAGGAAAGGTCTCCTCCCTTCATGTTAGTGATAACCTCCTCCACACACAACCCTTAAAAATTATGAATAGAGGAATATAATCTTTGAAGAACTCAAAGTTGATTCTCTCCTACTTCATGCAATTAGTCATTTTATCCTTACAAACATTTATAGTGATTACTAGAGGCACATAGATCAATTTTTTATAATAGAATAATTTTATCATACTTTTCCAATGATGGCATTATGAGAAAACCTTAGGTTAAATGAATAATTCCTAGCTAAGTTCTTTAAATCATGTCCAACCGTATAAGAGAAGACCACGGCTATGTGTACCTGGATACCATGGAGAAAGGCTCTTTGAGCTCTTTCATCAATCATCCTACCTTAAAACATACCAAAAGTCTCCTAACAATTAGACATAGGAAGATTTAAGATGACTTAAAATTTTTTTATTGCCAAAGCAAAAACTTATGATGATTTAACTAGGCCTAGTACACACTCCCTCCCCATTAACCACTTAGAAATATGGATATTAAATGTAAATTTCCTGCTATGTTTAATCATGTAGGTGTCCAATAAACCATTTGGTGGTGTTTCCCTTCAAGTTTATTTACCTGAATGAAGAGAAAAAGTCCTTTGATTACAATTAGAGAATACATTTGAGGCCTTGGTTGTGTAACTAGTGGACCATAGTCACATTTAACACTTGTTACAAATTTTTGGAGTTAAAACGTTAAGTAGATTTGATTTGTGATGGACACATTTGGACGGTAGTAACAATAATTTGCAATCTATCAAGACTTGATTACCTTATAACCTATGAAATTCTAGCGATGAAATGATAGATTAATCATAATGTCACCTTAGGATCACATCACCATGAAAGAACTTCATCCAACATCCTTAT
>VDFB02365751.1:0-25950 GCA_007258455.2 Sequoia sempervirens | reverse complement strand
TAGTTTATAGGTGGCATTGTTGTTCTTGCCACCAAGGTTCAAACCCCATTGGGGTGTTATTGTTGAATGGTTGTATCCGGTTCATAGCTCCGGTCAAAAGCATTTACCCCTTGAATAAAAAAAAATGGATAATTTTGGTCAAAAGCGTTTAGGTTTCAAGTGTTTAACAATTATTTCCTACCGTAACATGGGCACAAAGGTATTAACGCCTTAATTCCCCGGAAGGTATTAAATAATGGAGATGAGCTTATTAATTTACTAAGCCCCAAAATGTTAGGCACCTATCTCATTTTCTAACACCTTTGCATAATCTCTAATATAATAGTATAATTTTAATATTTAATATATTATTATAATTATATTAAAAAATAATTTAAAAAATATATGTTAGAAAGATATTTTTAAACTTATTATCCCATGGAATTATAGCCAGATTTTAACTAGTGATTAATGTTTTGAATTTCAACCAATTAAAATTGATTATTTTCTTTTATACATTATATTTGATTTTTCTAAAGTAAAATGTATGTTTTTTAACTTTTTAATTTTCAAAATTATTTTTCTTGAATATCATTGGCTAAAAAATTTTAGGAGGGCTAGTGATTATGGGGAATTGAATATAATATTTTTATTTTGCAATTTCATTGGCTTTTTTTAATCGTTTTTTTCTTCTCAACTAATATTTGCACATTGAGATGCAAAAATTATGGCAAAAATAAAGTTAGAAATGTTAATTTATAATAATTACAATATCATTCATTTGCAATTTTGTTGGCTTTTTTTTTGCCACTTCTCAACTAATATTTGCACATTTGAAGATGCAAAAATTATGACAAAATTAAAGATAGAAACTATTAATTTATAATAAAATATTAACTATTTTTCGAATAATTTGATATTTGAAATCAACTATTTAAGATAAATATTTATTGACTCATTATTATAGTTAAAATTTATTTGTTAAGATAAATGTTTATGAGGAAGATAAATTTATTATTGATTATTTAATTATTATAGTTAAAATTATTTTATAAGATTTTTTATTTTTTATCAGTAAGCAAGATAGATTATATTGATTTGAAAAAACTATTACAATGTTTGAGCCCCTCCTTGAAGCCTGCTAATATTCTTAGCAACTAAAACATTCATATCTAGAGATGCCAAAATTTCACAGACCTAACGGTCGCAGCCATCCCAAAACCTCCTTCATACCTTCATGCTAAACCCACAAACACTACCACCCAAAATTTATAGAGACCTTATTTAAAAACTGAGATTTATACAAAACAAACACAAAACGCTTTAAGCTTTAAACCCATAGACCTACAGAATCCACCACCCAATTCCCATTCACCAGACATTCTGTTGGGCAAAGATGCAAAATTCCCTTTTCCATGCCGAGTTTGCAACTAGGACCAAACTTAATTTCATTTTCAGGAATTTTTTCCCCTACAACGGCCAAGCGTCTATGCTCCACAAGTTCCAGGCCATTCACATCCAACCAGGAAGGAAAAAAATTTACCAGTGCCTCTGGATCACCTAGAAGATCCAAATCACGCAAACAAGGAATACCTTTTCCCAACCGAGTCGCGGCCAAAGCCCTATCCAAGCCCACCAGCATATCCTTACGAAATAGCCGCCTCATTATTACCCTTGAATTGGCTTTGGAGACCCCAACATCAAGCAGGCCAGCCAACACCTGAGAGGAAATATTAGAGTCCAGTCGGTACCCTTCTACGTCCTCCATGAACCCTTTCCCAGCAATGCATTTTATTGTTGCAAAAGGTAAGGTAATTTGGATGGTGAATTATGTGTTGCAGATGGAGGGAGGTAACCTGGCCTTCAAAGGCCATTTTTCACTTTGAACTCTTTAGCTACACTGGTGTGTCCATTCCTCCCATCTCTAGCTCCATTAATAACAGCAGTATGAATCTGCTCATCACCAATCACTAGCAATGCATACAAAAGATGAAATCCATACCTCCACTTGACTAAAGGAATGTGAGGTTGCCACCAACCAAAATGAAAGCCTAAGAAAACATGCTTGGCTTTAAGCCTTTGATAGTTGGCGAACATCCTCGAAAGGACATATCACACATCTCTATGTCGGTGGGAAATGATGGAACTAACCCTGTCTAGAAATTTCCCCCTTAATGCATGCAGTCTGTGATGCCAACACACCTAGCTTCCCATGTCACTTGTTGAAAATTGAGGTGTTTATGTAGCTTAATACTTTGTAAAACTATTATACTTGCTGATCTAAATATGTATTCTTTGTTACAGATTCTTTGTGGGTGATTATCTGATTAATTCATTTTACCATTTGTAGAATGAAGACAAAAGGTTGTAGAAGAATTAGACAGGATGTTAGAATATACACAACATATACCATGGAGAAACCCTTTCAGGAAAAAACTCCACCAAGAATTAATGTATTATTTAATCTTTGAAGTAGATTACAATAATTCCAATCCTTGCTTGAGAATGCTTCTTTTTCCTTCACCAAATCTTCTTCACAACTTGCAATAAAAAATTTAAACAAACTCTCTTCAATTTGCTTGAGATAAATAGGCAATAATCAACCTTGTAAACTCCAAAGAGTTACAATTACAAAGCTTAATCCCTATCTCACAAAAGGTGCGCCTATCTCTTGCAAGTAGAGTTCTACCGTGAAGAACAATGCCAAAACATGAGCTTCATCCATTTAGGCATCCCAAACTAAAGTCACAACTGAACCTTGATTCTGTAGATATCTTCAAAGCTTATCCTCAAAGTAGGAACCCAGGAATGGGCCCACTTAACTCAGCCTTCTGAAATATCTTAGCATGCAAAAGAGTTAAGTCCAAGAAGCCAACTTGGGCGCTCAAGATGCGTCCAATTCATTCTCTGTTAACTGAAACATATCTCTCCACCATTCATGCAAGAATTATCATCCATTGTTAACTGAAAGTAGTCACCTATTATCTATCATGCAACTCAAGTCATTAGTCATGCATTCCAAGTTAACTGAATTCAACTAGCATTCAACTGAAACTAACTAAAAATAACTGAACCACAACTGAACTAAACTGAACTAAACTAAACTAAACTAAACTGATTCTAAAGTGAACTGAACTTCATGCATGTAATCATCAATCCCTAACTCCTAAGATCTTTACATGCATTCAAAAGTGTTATATTTTACTCCAAACAGTTAACTTAACTCAAGGTGAGTTCCACCTTCCACGTGGGTGCCCCATGTGCTCCTATTATTTAGGAACTAATCTTGGATGCCCTCACATGCTCCTATAGTTTGGAATTAATTACAAACGTCAATTAACATGATTATTTCATTCAAAATTAATCTCTTTCTAATCCTAGTGTTTGAGAACACTTTCCAAGGACTTAGGAGATACATAAAATAAATAATGTTTAGGATTTCAATTAAATGGCATCTTATTTCCAACATTCTCCCACTTGACATTATACATTGCAATTATTCTAAAAAAAGAACCATTATTATAAATCAAGTACAGGACTCAAGGCCAATCGTCTTCCTGCACCAACTAATCAATCCATGCTAACTTCAAATGCAACTTGCATAATCATGAAGCTCCAAGAAAATGATTAAAACCAAGAGAACTTATCTCTAGGAACTGGTTTCATAAGATAATATGTAACATCAATTAAAGTGTCAACTTTCTCAATTAATACCTTCCCACTCTCAACCATTTCTCACACAAAGTGATACTTAACATCAACATGCTTAGTACGAGCATGATACATAGGATTTTTGGCTAAACACATAGCACTCTAATTATCACATTCAAGTTTAACTTACTTGCAATTAAAACCAATACCTTTCCCAAGTCTTTGTAACCAAACCTCCTCTTTAGAGGCTTGTTAAACCGTCGAGTGTGTTGAACTCGTTCAACCAAGGTGTAGGCCTCTTGGTCTTTACTATTGAAAATAGCTTTTCTTACAAGTAACCATTCCAACATATATCTCTTACCATAAGAGAAATAAGCCTCACCTATTTCTCCAAGTATCCATGAGGACCTGTAACCAACCAATCCATGCCAAACTCCAAATGCAACACAAAACTTTCATGAAGTAATCAAGCAAATGATTAATGTGCCCAATACATAAGAGTACTACACAAGATCAATGTCAAAGCTCCAATCAGGAACATAAACATAACAACATGATCTAACCATCTCCTACTAGGAGATCACATGCACCATAACATATATATACATCTTGGTCTCAAGAGAACATGTAATATGCCAAAAATCTAAACTAGTATCGAGAGTATAACATGACATCATAACAAATACACTCTAAACCAAGAAACCATATCTCCAATCATATGGAGATAACCTTACCAATGATGCATCCATGTCACTGCCAACAATTCCCACTGAACCGTGATACCGAGTCACACATGGCATTGTGACTACCATCCTCTCTATGAAGATCACTCTGAAACATGAAGCAAAGAGTTATCACAAACAATATTAGCTAAAATAACCAATGCATCATTACTGTCATTCGAGGATTCCTTTGTAGAAGAATCAAAACTCTCTTTCTTTTTCTTACAACCCTTCTTCACATGTCCCAGTTTCCCACAGTTCCAACACTTTACCTTACTCTGTCCTTTTGACTTACCCTTCCCTTCTTTGTCTCCCTTAGGTTCCTTTTTCTCAAGCCTACCTTTTACAAACAAGGCATCTAGGATTTATATTTTTGACTTCCTCCTCATCTCCTCTGATAGGAGAGAAGGAATTATATTGTCCATCTTCAAATCTGCACCACTACCACTGATAGCAACAATTAGATTTTCCCAAGATTCTGGTAAAGAACAAAGTAACAAAATGTATTTATCTTCATCTTCAAGCTTTACATCTATAGATTCTAACTGACTTAGAATCAAATTAAAAGCATTCAAATGATTTGCAACAGAATCACCTTCTTTCATCTTTAAAGAATACAACTGTCTTTTTAGATACATCTTATTAGTAAGACTTTTAGTTTGATAAATATCACCTATTCTCTTCCACAACTTATATGTAGTAGTTTCTTCTGAAACATTCAAGAGAGCAACATCAGCAAGACATAATCTTATGGTCCCTCTTGCCTTCTTATCAAACTTAGCCCAATCCTCACCTAACATCATTGTAGGTGACTTTGTCTCATTACCAACAACTAACCATTGATCTCTCTCTTCAAGGAGATCCTCCATTTTTAATTTCCACATCTCATAATTAGATCCATTGAACCTTTCAATATCTAAACAAGAATTCATTGTAACAAACCTATTTTCCAAAATCAGCAATAACAAAAAATAGTAAAAGCTCCCACTACAGCCAAAAAACCTCCAATCTTTTAAGAGAAAGGCATCCCAATACTATACCCAACCTCAATTTTGATACAAAATTTTGAAAATTGAGGTGTTTATGTAGCTTAATACTTTGTAAAACTATTATACTTGTTGATCTAAATATGTATTCTTTGTTATAGATTCTTTGTGGGTGATTATTTGATTAATTTTCATCTTACTATTTGTAGAATGAAGATAGAAGGTTGTAGAAGAATTAGACAGGATATTAGAAGATACACAACATATACCGTGGAGAAACTCTTTCGGGAAAAAACTCCACCAAGAATCAATGTATTATTTAATCTCTGAAGTAGATTACAATAATTTCAATCCTTGCTTGAGAATTTTTTTTTTGCCTTCACCAAATCTTCTTCACAACCTGCAATAAAAAAACTGATACAAACTCTCTTCAACTTCCTTGAGATAAATAGGAAATAATCAACCTTGTAAACTCCAAAGAGTTACAATTACAAAGCTTAATCCCTATCTCACAAAAGGTACACCTATCTCTTGCAAGTAGAGTTCTATCATGAAGAACAATGCCCAAACATGAGCTTCATCCATTTGGGCATCCCAAACTGAAATTACAACTGAACCTTGATTCCGTAGATATATTAAAATCTTATCCTCAAAGTAGGCACCCAAGAATGGCCCCACTTAACTTAGCCTTTTGAAATATCTTAGCATGCAAAAGAGTCAACTCCAAGAAGCCAACTTGGGTGCCCAAGGTGGGTCCAAGTCATTCTCTATTAACTGCTACATATCTCTCCACCATTCATGCAAAAATGAAAATCCCCTGGTAACTGAAAGTAGTCACCTATTATTTGTCATGCAACTCAAGTCATTAGTCATGCATTCCAAGTTAACTGAAGTCAACTAGCATTCAACTGAAACTAACTAAAGATAATTGAACCACAACTAAACTAAACCAAACTAAACTAAACTAAATTGAACTAAACTAAACCAAACTAAACTAAACTAAACTGATTTTGAACTGAATTGAACTAAACTGAACTAAACTTCATGCATGTAAACATCAATCCCTAACTCCTAGGATCTTTACATGCATTCAAAACTATTATCTTTTACTCCAAAGAGTTAACTTAACTCAAGGTGAGTTTCACCTTCCATGTGGGTGCCCCATGTGCTCCTATTATTTAGGAACTCATCTTGGACACCCTCACATGCTTCTATCATTTAGAATTAATTACAAATGTCAATTAACATGATTATTTCATTCAAAATTAATCTCTTTCTAATCCTAGTGTTTGAGAACACTTTCCAAGGACTTAGGAGATACATGAAATAAATAATGTTTAGGATTGCAATTAAATGGCATCCTATTTCCAACACTTGTCACCCAACCACTCCAAACCCACTAACAGGGGTGGAGTGGCGCCCACCCTTCCACCCACTATGCCACTTCACCAGAAATGGGGCTATTGATGTAGATTTATTTTAGAAGAATGTCATCTGCTCCTAGGTTTTCCAAAGAGTCTGCCTCTAAATTGCCTTCATGCAAAATATGACTTATTTGAAAGTTTTCAAACCTATTCAAGAGGGAGAGTGTGACCTCCAGAATTGCATCCAATTTCCAATTATGTAAATGCCACGATCTCAAGGAATTTATTATCACTATAGAATCACCTTCAATTACTATGTTTCCAAAACCCAATTCACTACATAACTTGATTCCCAGATTCGCTGCTTGAAGCTCTACAGCATTGTTTGTTCCCTAACTTAGAGGTTGAGCCAACTTTCCCATTGTCTCCCCTTGCCAATCTTTGATTATGCATCTGGCGCCAAACTACCCAGGATTTCCCCTAGATGCTATGTCAAAGTTTACCTTATACCATCCCTATGGAGGAGGACACCAGTTGGTTACTTCACGTCATACAAAACTTGCTTGTTCCCTGGAACCCAAGGCAATGGGCACCTTCAAACCATTTTGTGTCTTCAGAATTTTCCAATCCCAACTAGAGAATGTGGATTTAGATCCTATAGCCCCAACCGCCCTTGTGTTCACTAGCTCCACTATGCATGCTTCCAATTTGTTAAGAAATGATGAGAGGAACATTGCTTCGTCCTTAAAAATACAATGATTTCTCTCTTTCAATACTTCCCAAAAGAGCATTGACGGACATAGCCTCCACAAACAAGAAAAAACCAATTTACCACCCAAAGTTGGCCAACTTCTGAACAAACCTAAGATTTTGTTTGGTCGTACAGTATTCAGGTTAAATTTTTCACACAACCAGTTCCAACACTTAGCTATAAATGGGAATTTGAGAAAAAGATGATCACTGGTTTCAATTGTTGCCTTGCAAAGCACACACCTCGAAGGGCTATGTATACCAATTTTTTCCAATCTGTCTGCAGTCAATACTCTTCCTTTAATGGTTTCCCATGAAAATATTCTAGGCTTTGGAAGGTAGCTGCTATTCCAGCAAAATCTATCTGGAATTGTTTGATCTTGTCCTTGATCTTGCCCCTGGCATTTTTCCAACATTCTATATCCTTTTTTGGCACTATATTTGCTCAAGGTTGAGCCACACCACTTTAACACATCCTTCCCATCCCTTAAACAAAGAGACTGCTCCTTGAGAATACCTCCAAAAGCTTCAATTTCCTCAGGCCTGAGACCCAATTGCCTGGGATCCTTCCAGCTCCATCTCAACATCCCATCCACTTGTTTTGTAGTGAGATAATCCTTCACTCAGCTTCCCCAAATCCACTTAGAAACCTCCCTAACATTTCTTAGATTATCTTTTTCTGCCAATTTACCAAATCTACCCCGAGAATCTTCCCAAAATAGTGTCGAGTTTTCGTCCTTGACATCCTAAGAGAGTGAATTCAAGATCAAATCCTTGCAGCCACATATGAAGTTCCATTTTCACGAGCCTTTAGGAAGATGTTTGGTTGTGAAAAAACTTACCTCTCCTTCCTCCAGATACTTTGACCTCAAGATTTTTACCCACTTTAAGTCTTTCCTGATGTACATTTGCCAAGCCAATTTCGCACCCAGAGCTTTGTTTTGCAAGGATAAATTATTTATCCCTGCGTCGGCCTCCTTCTGTGCTCTGCAAATCTTATCCCACTTAATCAAGGGGAAATTTGTTTGGTTTGAGTTCCCTTGCCAGAAAATATTCCTCATCTTTTGATTGACTTTAGAGCATGCATCCCCGGTCAAAGGGAGACAAGAGAGCATATAAATCGGCAAAGCTGCCACTACTATCTTTGCTAGTGCTAACCTTCCAACCCAAGACAACCACCTACCTTTCCAAGAGGAAAGTCTGCTTTCCACCTTTGCAATTAGTGGATCCCATAGTTTTCCTGATTGAACACTTGATGCCAACAGAAGGCCCAAATATTTGCAAGGGATATTTCCTTTGCAAAACTTCAAAACATGAAGGATACGAGTTTCTAAAGCAGGGTCAGTAAAAAAGAAAAAGACTTATGATTTGTCCAGACTTACCTCCTTCCCAGAAGCTCAAGAATAATCTAACTGAATCCTTTTGAAAGTTCGAGCCTCTTTCACCCCAGCCTGGCCAAGCGACATATTCTCGTCAGCAAATTGTTGGTGATTCACAGGTGGAAGATTGCTTGTTATTTGTAGCCCTTTTAGCTCTCCCATATCAACTACTCTAGTAAAAGATCTATCAAGAGCCTCCACCATGATTATGAACAAGAATGGGGAGAGAGGATTTCCCTATCTTAGCCTGTGAGATACTTCAAAAAAACCTTGAGGCGAACCATTCACTAGCACTGAATACCTTGGGCTTGCAATCCAGTTAAAAATCCAATCCAACCAAGCTGAATGAAAGCCAAAACCTTCCAACACTTTGAATAAGAAGTGCCAGTTTACCTTATCATAAGCCTTTTTTATGTCCAACTTCATAATCATTGATTGCTTTTTGGTTCTGGATATTGAGTGAATGGCCTCTTGGGATATTATCACACCATCATAAATAGAGCACCCCAAAACAAAGCCCATTTGTTCCTCAGAGATCAATCCAAATAGAAACACCTTTAAACGATTTTCCACCGCCTTCACTAGGATTTTATATACTGTGTTGCATAATGAAATTGGTTGAAAGTCTTCCAATCTATCTAGCTTCTCTTTCTTTGGGATTAGAGCTATAAAGGTATTGTTTAGTTCCTTCAAAATTTTCCCCGAGGCCCCAGTATCTTCTATGGCAGAGACAACATCTAACCCAACTGTATTCCAACATTGTTGGAAAAAAGAAGCAGGGAAGCCCTCAGGCCCAAGGGATTTATCTGGGTGAAGTTGGAAGAGCGCAACTAGAATCTCTTCTTCTGAGAAACTCTTTGTTAGCTGCTTGTTTTGATCAGCTGTCACTAGCTTTGAAATGCAATCCAAGAGACGTTGTTGTGCATTGATTCTAGAACCATCCCCTTCAATTTTGTGCTTTTCTTCAAAGATGTTTTTGAAACAATACTTGTTCCAATCCTTTAACCTATGCTTGACGTGTTTCAATTTTACTGCCAGGTTAAAAATTTTCGATCCCACCGATCCTACTTCCTCCAACCATACAACAATCAGGGGAAGGAAATTTTGATCCTTCATCCACATTGCCTCAAATTTAAAGGGGCACCTATCTGGATGATTTTCCCCCAATATCTCCAAAAGGACTGAGAAGTGGTCTGACCCCGAGCTTGGAAGGATCCTACTTTCCATTGAGAAAGGAAAGGAGCGCATATTTCCTTTGAAAAAAAATCTATCCAACTTCTCTGCAATGGAGCAGAAGCCCAGGTGTTGATTTGTCCAAGTGAAGGTGCCATTAGCCATAGGAATATCAAAAAGATGGGTTATTTCTACAAAGGCTTCAAAGTCAATTTGAGATTGCATCCTTCGCATCACCCCACCTCGCTTATCTTTTGATCGTAGAATCACATTAAAATCCCCTCCAACAAAACAAAACTCCAAACCAGCTATAGAGCATATATTTTCAATTTCCAGCCAGGTCCTCCTTTTTTCAATACATGAATGCGGGCCATATACATTAACAAGGAGAAAACAAAGGTTTGAAGAAAAAATATTCACTTTGTAGGCAAGCCATCTGCCACCTTCCGCCACTTTCTCCACTATTGCCTTATTAGGGTGGCAAAGAGTCATCAGACCTCCGACAACCCCATTCTCAATCATAGACAAAGACTTCCAAGATCTCATTCTTTTTCCAAAAGACTCTGCTTCCCCTAGATTCAATTTGGTTTCCTGGAGAATACAAATTTCTGCCTGGGAAGACTCAATTTGATCCTTCACCAAACGGTGCCTATTAGGGGCATTAATGCCGCTAACATTCTAGCTTAGGATTTTCATTTGCCTTCAAGAAGGGGTTCCCCCTTCCCTACTTTAAGCATTTTTGATATTTTCTTCTTTTATGATGCCTCCCCATCCAACTTTAGCTTCTCCACATTGGGAGTTCTTCCCCTTTTCTTATGTTCTCTGTAATCTAGGGATGCCTTCCTTGCCTCTCTTTGCATTGTTCCTAAATCGTCAAGACCTGGAAGGGACTGATCATCATCTTCCAATGTCGTAGCATGCCTTGCATCTTCCATTCCTCTAGCCTCCAACTAGTCATCTTCCATCTATGTATCCACATTGAGATGCCCGCTTGAGGCAGCCTTTGCCTCCTTAGCCAAATCCACTATTTCTTTGCTTACCTCAATCAGTGAGTTAATATTTTCTTCCCTGATTTTTTTGTTTATTAAATCCAAAACATTGCAAACTTTGTTGTTTAGCAATTGATTCACATCCTGATTAACTCTTGGCAACTCCATAATTGACTCCTTCTCTAAAATGCATACTTCATCGATACCCTGACAGGCCTGAATGTTCTCATTTTCTTTTGGTTCATTTGGAGTCTCAGAATCCCCACACGTGGGATTGGTAGTACAAGGGCTCAAAATTAGCACCTGCATCTCTAGAATTAGGGCCAGAAAATACCTCCCATGACTGCCATCCCAAACTATCGACCCAACTCCCTTCAAGTCTAGGCTCAAAGACTAGAGGTTACGACAATACTCCCCAATCCATGTAGATTTTACCTCCTTCCACCTGGTGCTATTGGGGGAGTTCTCCACACAAATGTGCACATAGGAACGTATACTGTATTCCCTTGTCCATTCATCCACACAAATATATTTTCCAAGATTGTTTCTGATCTCTTCCAGGATGTTTACTTGCCAAAATTCATAGGGAAGACTTGGAAGTTTGTAACAATCTTGAATGTATGTCATCTGGTGCTTGAGAGGATTGAAACCCACCTCCCATTTCCTCATGTAGAATTCATAGTCGTCCATCAACCACACTCCTTCCAAAATGTTCGTTCGAACAAAGGGAGAAGGGAAAACTACTAAGAAATAGCCATTGGCCAAATATTTGAGGCTTATTTTTGAACCCCATCATCCTTGCCACCATCAGATCAAAGCATCCCAATTCAAATTGGAGCCAAACCATCTCATAATTAAGCCTTGTTTCTCTAACTGCTTAATCGATGGGCCAAGAACTTAGAGCCCAAAACCATAGTTCGTCAATCTAAGCAACCAAATTCATCTTTAGGCAGACCTAGGAAAGATCTAGGGCTTTCCATTATGCCTCAACCTGCTCTCTTTTGTCCACCAAATTTTTAATTTTTTTCCCATCATTAACCTCTGGAATCATCATGTGTTTTGTGCCTATTGGGAAAGTAATTATGACCCTCTCGTTGCCACCTAGACCAACTAGACCCCGAGCGAAACTGTCGAGGATGCTCCTGTTGATTATTGCACCAGGCCTTTGATCGAGCTCAATCCTAAACCTCCTTGTCTAAAACCACCCTTGTCACCTCTGCTCCCCAAGAAGGTGATCCATCTCTGATCTTGTCTCCTTGTGCAACCTTGCCAGTTGGCACTCTGTCGACCAGCCTCACCGAATCTCTTTGCAAACACCCTGCTCCCTTCTATGCCTCCTCGCATTTTTTGCTCTGTTCAACCATATATTCTTTATGACTAAATATTACTTATAAGATAAATATTTAGAAGGAAGGTAAATTTAATTTTTTTTTCTAAATTTTTATATTTTTTCATTTTCTAGAAAATTTCATTTTAAATTATTTATGCAAAATTACTTAAGATAAATATTTTGAAGGGAGATAAATTTCAATACATATTTAATATTTTCATTGTTAAATTTCTTATTATTATTTGATGTATAATTTTATATGGGTTAATTTTTTATATTTGGATATTTTTTTAAAATTATTTATGCAAAATTATTTAAGATAAAGTGACAAATTTAAATATATTTTTTATATTTTCCATTTTCTCAAAAAGTAAAATTCATTACTACGGCTATCAAGTGGGGTATCAGTTTTGGTGTCGTCAGTGGTTAGGTGAGGGTGGCATAGTCTTGGTAGGTGTGGAGGTGAGGAATGGTGGAGGTTGGTTCATTTTGAAGTGACGTGGTTCATGTTGAATGATCCAGGGGGATACTTGACGTAAAAAATTGAAGTGTCACATATGCTCCAGTAATCATCGCCAAATCAAAGTGCTTGAAATTTTGAGTCCAACGTGACTTGAACGGGCTCGAAAGGAGTTTGTATGCCCAAGATATGGCCAGTCAAATTTTGAGTCAAACAGGGACCTGAGGCCATCCAGAAAGGAAAAAAATCATTGTCTCGAAATTCATCAGAACCAGCATCAAGTCAAAGAGCTCATTGAGACATTTCCAATGGCGTTCGTTTAGTTGAATTTCAAGCTTCCACGCGCAAAATACGCCAAGTCAAAGTTCGCAAGCACAAGGTTGACCAGGCCATACGTCAGCATGTTGACTTGGCAATCCGTATAGTACAACAAGTGAGGTTGACCAATCACATGCCGACACATGGAAAATTGTACAATTGTATAGATGACATGGGAAGCACATGGGGCATCTGCCTGGAATGGTGAGTCAGCAGGTATGAATCAATCATCGGTGGACACGTGGCTTCCAACTGTGTTGAAGAGGCGAATCATGTTGTTCCACGTGGCACCTCCTCGGCATGCCACGTGGCCCTCTCTTTCCCCCTCCAGTGCAGGTCGGCAGTTTTTTTGTTATTTAAAAATGTAATGATGCACTCAACCACCTTTCGCCTCCTATCTTCCAGCTTGACCACTGCACCACGCATGATGCACTCAACCACATATGGATGCCATATAGTTTTGATATCTCCCATTTTGGAATTCAGTTTTAAAATAGAAGGGTCGAGGGGTTGACCCTGCAACCTTCCCAGCCCCAAAATAGTTATCCACCGCCACATCGTCGTGTGGTTCTGAGTATATATATAGGGGATCTGTCAATTTTGTTGAGGATTTTAAAAACCGATTGCCCCATTTTTAAACTAAAATCTCCTATATTTAAAAAAGATAAAACTTATAATCTTTTAAAAAGGTTAAAATAAATCTTTTGAAAGCCTAAATATATCATATGGTTAAGGGGCTAAAAAGACATTAATGGCCCTTATGAATTGAGGGAATTATTTTAAGCTTCCAAGAGGAGATTTTTCAAATATTTTACAATGTAAAGGGAGATTGGGGAATATTGTAAAATCGATTGGTTAGTAACCAATTTGGGTAATATTGGTGTATAAAAGGGGGTAGTGTAGGATGGGAAAAGCTAAGTAGTGACTTAGAGAGAAATTCCTTGGTGAAATTTTGCTTGACTTCCGTGTTTTCTAGGAGTTTGTTCCTTGCACTTTGGAGGAGCTTTTTCAAATTTCTTGTAAACCAGGGAGAAGCCATGCTGGATTTTTGTACTGATTTTTTGGAGAAGTAATCGAATCGGTCCACCTGTTGGAGAGGGACCCAAAGACGTAGTCATTTTTATGACGAACTCTTTTATCAACTTTGTTTGCATTTTCTCTCTTCTCTCTTATTCTAATTTTCATCACTTTGTTATTTACATTTATTTAATTAATGTTCGTGTGTTAATTTCATTTAAATAATTTGGATTTAAAATTATAAATGTTATGCATTCAAATGCAATTGTCATAGATCCAAAAAACAAATCAGTTTGGTATCAGAGCTTTGTGTGACTAGTATTGCAGAAGTGGATGCTAACACATTCCAGAAAACAACAAGGTGAAGGCGAGCTAGAAGAATACAATCCTAAGATCGGCAAACGAAGTACTTTGCCAACAATGGAAGAAACTGAAGCTGGGAAAAGTACTGAGCCTAAGCTTGATGATAAGTCTTTCCAGCGATCCTTCCTTGACATGAAGGAAATGGTGGAAGAGCTTTATGTAGATAAGAAGAAGTGTGAAAGGGGTGATTCGTTGAAACGAGAAAAGCATGAGGATTGGAAGAGAAAAGAGAAAGAAACTTCAAAAAATCCTTCTCCTCCTTCTACTCCCTCTTCTCCATCTCCCACTTCTCCTTCTTCTACTTCTACTTTTGTTAATCCTTTTAAGAGCAATTCTAAGCCTATTATAAAACTGGATGTAAACTTTGAATTACCTAAGTACTGTGGAGAGTTAATTGCCGAAAAGTTAAATGATTGGATGTAGTAAGTAGAAGTCTATTGTAGGATTCAAAGCCTAGTAGAAGATGCTTCTATGATCTGGTTAGCCACTCTCTGATTGGGAGGTACAACTCTCACCTGGTGGGAGAGTAGGACTCAGGAGGAAATTGCTCACCATGGTAAGATTAATATGACTTGGATGGAATTTTTTGCTTCCCTTAAAAAATAATTTTATCCTTTAGGTTATATGCAACAATTAACAATGAATTGGAAAACCTTTAGGCAAGGTAAGGGTCAGTTTGTCCAAGATTACACCCATGATTTTAGAAAATAGGCTATTGTTTTAAATGTTCCATTGTATACTCAGGATACATTACTTAAGTACATAGGTGGTTTGCATTCTTACCTAAGACATACTATTCTAATGTTGAGTCCTAATAATTTGGATGAAGTGTCAGTCCAAGCTACTCATTTAGAGTCAAGGGGTAAGAACATTTTCAGTGATAATTTTTCAAAGAAATCATCTAAGTCTGAGGGGAAGTCTAAGGGTAGAGACAAAGATAAAGATAAAGGCAAGGGGAAAAAGACAACTACAGTTAAGAAGGATGGTGATAAGCCCGCATGCTCCCATTGCAAGAAAGAGGGGCATGATGATTTGAAGTGTTGGAAGCTGCATCTTGAATTAAGGCCGAAAAGATACAGAGGCAATAAAGGCAAGCAAAAGATTGTTGCAGTGATTCAACAAGATCTTGGATCTGATTCCAAAGATGAAACATAGATTGTTGCTACCGGGATCCAGGGTAAAGGGAAAGGTATAATTCTCTCTTCTGATGCAAATGTTTCTTATGCAAGTACAAGTAAATTATCTACTCCTAAAGTTGATAAACAATGGAATGAACTATTTCATATTCAAGTTGTAACTAAGCACACTATGATTGACACACTGTTTGATATAGGTTCTCAAGTCAACTTAATATCTGAAGAGGTGGTAAAGAAACTTAATTTAACTAAAACACCTCATCCTAATCCATATCTACTTGTATGGGTTTGTAATGATGCTCAACTGCAGGTAACAAAACAATGTAAATTGAAATTTGCTATCACTGCAAACTTTGTTGATGAGGTAGAGGTAGATGTTGTTCCTTTGGATATTTGTGGGCTTGTGTTAGGGAGTCCTTATCTGTATGATAGAAAAGCAATCTTTTATCGGGGGAGAATAAGTATCATCTCTTTAAGGATGGGATAGAATACATTGTACGTCCACACAAGTTAAGACTAATCTTGCACTAGTCAATGTTGGTCAAATGAAAAGGTTGGTCAATTCTAGTAAGAACTTTGTATTAATGCTTGTAAAACCCAAAGAGGATGAAAATTTTGAAGCATTTAAGGGGTGTGATCTAGAGCGTAAAACTAATATGGTCAAAATAGTTTCTACTTATGATGACTTATTTCAGGAGCCAAAGGGGTTGCCACCTAAGAGAGATACAACATGAAATCTAGTTGCAACAAGATTTGCCTCTTCCAAACATCGGCATGTACCGTTTGTTAGTTTGCAAAATGAGGAAATCAAAAATCAAGTTCAGGTTTTGGTTGAAAAAGGAGTCATCCATCCTAGTACATCTCTTTGTGGTTCTCCAATTGTGTTGGTTCCAAAGAAGGATGGGTCTTGGAGAATGTGCATCAACTATCGAGCCCTAAACAAGATAACGGTAAAGAACAAGTATCCTCTTCCCTGAATTGATGATTTGCTTGATCAATTAAAACATGCAGTTCATTTCTCTAAGTTAGACTTATGTAGCAGATATCATCAGATAAGAATTACAAAAGATGACATTTGGAAAATTGCATTCAAGATAAAACAGGGACTATTCAAGTGGTTGGTCATGCCCTTTGGGCTTTGCAATGCACCAGCTAAATTTATGAGAGTCATGAATGATGGCTTTCATCCTTTTATTGATGATTTTCTCATAGTCTATTTAGATGATATTCTTGTATTCAATCAAACTTGGGAAGATCATGTAAGTCATGTAAAGAAAGTTTTTGATGTATCGAGAAAACAAAAACTCTTTATAAAGATGTCGAAATGTGAATTTGCTAATACATCCTTAGTGTACTTAGGCTGTCATAGGTGGTGGTCAATTGAAAGTAGACCCTGCGAAGGTCGAAGTTATTGTAAAATGGCCTAAGCCAAGTACAATCATAGAAGTCAAAAGTTTCTTAGGTGCAGTCCAGTACTGGAGAAATTTCATTGCAAACTTCTCCTACATTGCATCACCATTGCACGCATTGCCCAGCACAAAGACAACTTTTAGTGGGGAGGTCCACAGCAGAAGGCCTTCAACACTTTGAAGGAAAAGTTTAGAACAACACCAGTTCTAGATTTACCAAATTTACACCAACCATTCGAGATCGAGACAGATGCAAGTGGATTTTCCATGGGAGCAGTGCTAATGCAAGGAGGTAAACCAATCTTCTATCACTTTGAAACCTTTTCAGGTGTAGTAATTAACTATCCTACTTATGATAAGGAACTTTATGCATTAGTTTAGAGTGTTAAAAAATGGAAACAATACTTAATGGGGAAAAAAATTGTAATCCACATTAATCACTAGCCACTTCAGTACTTGCACTCACAATCTAAATTGTAACAAAGTAGGCACTTTAGGTGGATGGGTTTTCTCCAACAGTTTCATTTGGTAATTAAGTACAAGAAAGGTGCCCATAACAAAGTAGCAGATATGTTATCTAGGCCTCTTGTTATGAATGCTTTGATCATCCTTAAAGGTAGTTCCATGGTACATGAAAGTTTTTAGGAACAATATGCTAATGATGAAGACTTTAAGGAAATCTATTCAGCCCTAATTATAGGAAAACATGTAGAAGAGAAGATTACTATGTGCAAGATAAACTGTTGTATCAGTTGGGAAAGTTATACATCCCAAAAGATGAAAAAGCGTAGGTAATCAGAGAAGCACACACCTCATTGATTGCTGGACATTTTGGGGTAAGCAAAACAATGAATCAATTGCAACAATACTATTATTGGCCTCGTATGCAAGAAATTGTAAGTATATTAGAGGTTGTGTCATGTGTGCAACAAGCAAACCTAGTAATAGGAAATTGGGGTTGTACAAACCTCTACCTATACCATCTCTTCCATGGGAAAGTGTTTCAATGGATTTTGTCAGGGGGTTACCAATGTCTAGGAAGGGATATGATTATATGTATGTAGTACTTGATTGGTTCAGCAAAATGTGTATCTTAATGCCTTGTAAAAATAGGTCATTGTTGAACTAATGGCTCATATGTACTTTCAATTTGTATGGGTTCACTTTGGGTTACCTACTTATATTGTATCAAATCGAGATTCTCGATTCCTAGGGGAATTTTGGTCAACTTTGTGGGGACTCATGGACACCAAACTAAAGAAGAGTATAGCCTTCCATTCACAGACCGACTGGCAGACATTAGTAAGTAGGACAATTGTGCATCTGCTCAGAGGTTATTGCAACAAGCATCCCAAATTGTGGGATGAGAGTCTTCATTATATGCAGCATGCTTACAACCATGCAACACACTCTTCTACAAAGAGGTGTCCTTTTGAGATTTGCTTTGGTTATGTGCCTAAAACACTGATGGATTTTTCTTTTGGAAAAGATGATGTTGAAGATGGACACCATGATGCAGAGAAGGCTTTAAAGTTCATCCAAAAAGTCCAAGTAATTCATCAAGTAGTGGAAGCACAGTTGAAGCAAAGCCAAGCAAAATACAGGGCTCGACATGATAAGCATTGCAGTGATCACCATTTCCAAGTTGGAGACAAATTTTGGTTACATATTAGCAAGGAAAGAATGCAAGGTGAGGGAAGGAAGCTCAAATTGATTCAGTATGGTCCCTTTGAGATCTTGGAAAAGATCGGAACCAATGCCTTCCGCCTTAATATTCCTCCATACATGCACATCTATTTAGTTGTCAATGTTGATAATATGAAGTTGTATGAGCCTCCAATGATACTAGATGAAAACATAGACATTCAGGTTCCATTAGTTGACGATCTTTCACCAAAGTACATGTCAGAATTGCCAGAGGATGTCATCTTAGACAGGAAAATGAGGACTTCACAAAGAGGAGTTGTTGAGTACCTTAGAGTGGGACTAAAGGGGATGAATCCAAGCAAGGGAAAATGGATGGAGATTGGTAAAGTGAAGGAACTCTACCCTCACTTGCTTTCCGAGTAATCAAGCTTTTGGAGGTCCAAAAGCTCTCTAGTGGGGAGGACTGATCCAGGGGGATACTCGACGTCAAAAATTGAAGTGCACCATATGCTCCACTAATTATTGCTAGATCAAAGTGCTTGAAATTTTTATTCCAATGCAACTTGAATGGGCTCAAAAGGAGTCCATATGCCCAAGATACAGCTAGTCAAAGTTCGGGTCAAACAGGGACCTAAGGCCATCTAGAAAGGCAAAAAAATTATTGTCTCAGAATTCATCAAAACTGACATCAAGTCAAAGAGTTCATCGAGACCTTTCCAATGACATTCGTTTCATTGAATTTCGAGCTCGTACACGCAAGTTACGCCAAGTCAAAGTTCGTAGGCACAAGGTTGGCTAGGCTGTACTGACGATGACGTCAGCATGATGACTTGGCAGTCCCTACGGTACAACAAGTGAGGTGGACCAATCACATGTCAACATGTGGCAAGTCGTACGACTGTACAAATGATGTGGAAAGCATGGGTGGCATCTGACTGGGATGGTGAGTCAGCAAGTATGGATCAATCATCAGCAGACACATGGCATCTGACTGTGTTGAAGCGGTGAATCATGTTGCGCCACATGGCACCTCCTCGACATGCCACATGGCCCTCTCTTTCCCCCTCCAGTGCAGATCATTGGTTTGTTTGTTGTTTAAATACCTTACAAGTGGATAACTTAAATACCTTGTTTGAGGAGGAAAGGTTGGTCAAATCAACAAATTACATCATCAAAATTCATTGTCGTAGAGCTGACCTCGAGCGAAGATCTCAGGCTGTTTAGGGTCTTCTCTTTTTGGTGGTGGTCTTGTGTTGTTCCTGGGTCCCATAGGCTATTGTGGCCTCGTGGACGTTATTAAAATATTTCATTTCATTTCATTTCAAAAATGTAATGGGGGGGATTCGATCCCCCCACCTTTCGCCTCCTATCTGCCCACTTGACCACTGCGCCACACATGGCATGCTCAACCACATATGGATGTCGTATAGTTTTGATATCTCCCCTTTTGGAATTTGGTTTTAAAATAGAAGGGTCGAGGGGTCGACCCTGTGACCTTCCTAACCCGAAAATAGTTATCCATTGCCACACCACCGTTTGGGTATATATATAGGGGATCGGTCAATTTTGTTGAGGATTTTAAAAACCAATTGCACCATTTTTAAACTAAAATCTCCTATATTTTAAAAAGATAAAACTTATAATCTTTTAAAAAGGTTAAAATAAATATTTTGAAAGCTCAAATATATCATATCGTTAAGGGGCTAAAAAGACATTAATGGCCCTTCTGAATTGAGGGAATTATTTTAAGCTTCTGAGAGGAGATTTTTCAAATATTTTACTATGTAAAGGGAGATTGGGGAATATTGTAAAATCAATTGGTTTGTAACCAATTTGGGTAATATTAGTGTATAAAAGCGGGTAGTGTAAGATGGGAAAAGCTAAGTGGTGACTTAGAGATAAATTCCTTGGTGAAATTTTGCTCAACTTTCATGCTTTCTAGGAGTTTGTTCCTTGCACTTTTGAGAATCTTTTACAAATTTCTTGTAAACTAGGGAGAAACTATGTTGGAGTTTTGTACTAATTTTCTGGAGAAGTAATCAGATCAATCCACTCATTGGAGAGGGACCCGGAGACGTAGTCATTTTTACGACGAACTCTGTTATTAACTCTATTTGCATTTTCTCTCTTCTCTCTTATTCTGATTTTCATCACTTTGTTATTTACGTTTATTTAATTAATGTTCGTGTGTTAATTTCGTTTAAATAATTTGGATTTAAAATTATAAATGTTATGCATTCAAATGCAATTGTCATAGATCCGTAAATCAAATCACTGAAGGTGGCAAGGATTCCTCCCATTAATGCAGTGTCCTGCTCAAAGGAGTGTGGCATGGGATTTCAAATTGAAGAGACTTGAGCATTTACTCAACCTTGGGATTTTTATTCCTACCATGGCTTTGGGTTTTTCACTTTGTAGATGCAGCGATGGAGTCTCTCATATCTTTTCCTTCTGGTCGGAAGTTATGGACGTTTTACAGGAGGATTCGTCATGGCAAACTAAAGTCAGTCTTCAAGGAATGGGACGAGTTGGTGCTTGGGGTGATGGAGCTTCTACTTGGCGAGGATTTCGTGTACTCTACTGAGCATTGGCGTACCAATTTGGATATTGTGGCTCAATTTATTACTTCCCTATTGGATTTAGAGGTATCCAAACCAATGATCATGTTGATGGCAAAGAAGCTGATCTGGGAGAGCTTGTTGGAAGGCGTTTTGGAGGTGGTTATGGTGGCTAAGTTGGGCATGGGAATTCCCAAGCCGTGAGACCTTCAGAAGGTGTTCATTCCTAATGCGCGAGTTAAGTATTACACCTTCATTTTGGACATTCATGGGGAAGCTCTGTGAATTCATCATCAGCGTGCTAACTGTGGGCTGATTTTCCTTAAGCATCGTCTTTATTTTGAGCCATTCTCGGGGGTTGATTGGAGTCAATTATTCAGGAGCTTGCTCGTAGCAGAGGGAATCCTCTCAAAATTTTGACTTGTTTGGTGGCTATGTATGATGTTTTGGCTGTTGTCAGTCTTGTCTTAGATGGTTTGGGCAGTGTCGGTGATTTTTTGGCTGGGCTTTGGTGGTGAGTGATGGTTGGGGTTGTAGTTGTTGTCTTTATTGGGCTTGTAGTAGTTTGGAGGCTATCATGGAGTCTATTTTTTTTTTATGATATGTACTGAATGTAAAATCTTCTTGTTATATCAATAAAAGAAATTTACGTATCAAAAAAAAAATCATTAAATATTTTAAATTATTTTACATAAATAATTAAAAAAATTATGAAAAAATTAATAAAATTATTTATTTATTATGAAAGCATAGACATTTATTAGATAAATTTATATAAAATAAATTGAATAAAATACAATCAATATTTATATAAAATAATATCATATAAATCTTAAACACATAGAATAAATTTATTAACATATAACAAATATATTATAAAATAAACAACAATACATAAATAAATTAAAATTAATTGTTAACAAATTTAATATATACTTTTTGAATGGGATAACCTATGGGAGCTTTCAGTTTTTAGAACTTATTCTTACTTTTAATCTAGTGTGCAACTCTTTTCTATTTGTATTTATAATAAAATAATAACTATTTTTTGAATAACTTGATATTTGAAATCAACTATTTAAAATAAATATTTATTGATTCATTATTATAGTTAAAAATTATTTGTTAAGATAAATGTTTAGGAGGAAGATAAATTTATTATTGATTATTTAATTATTAGAGTTAAAAATTATTTTATAAAATAAATATTTAGAAGGAAGGTAAATTTAATTTTTTTTCTAAATTTTTTATATTTTTCATTTTCTAAAAATCATTTTAAATCAAAATCATTTTAAATTATTTATGCAAAATTATTTAAGATAAGTATTTTGAAGGAAGATAAATTTCAAAACATTTTAATATTTTCATTATTAAAGTTTTTATTATTATTTGATGTCTAATTTTATATGGGTTAATTTTTTATATTTGGATTTTTTTTTTAATTATTTATACAAAATTATTTAAGATAAAGTGATAAATTTAAATATATTTTTTTTATATTTTCTATTTTCTCAAAAAAGTAAAATTCATTAAATATTTTAAATTATTTTACATAAATAATTAAAAAAATATGAAAAATTTAATAAAATTATTTATTTATTATGAAAGCATAGATATTTATTAGATAAATTTATATAAAATAAATTGAATAAAATACAATCAATGTTTATATAAAATAATATCATATAAATCCTAAACACATAGAATAAATTTATTAACATATAACAAAAATATTATAAAATAAACAACAATACATAAATAAAATAAAATTAATTATTAAAAAAATTAATATATATATACACTTGGTAGCTATTCAAAAAAAGAGATAAAATACTTTTTCATTTGGTAACATGTGTTACACAATTGTGCTTTCCTCAATACATCACTAATGGAGATTAGGCATTGTCAGTGGTGTTACTAATGATAAAAACATTGGAGATTGTCAAGGTATGTTATTTACATGCTATCTACATTTGTTTACAAACTATCAAATTTATTGTCCTAGGGATTGCAACAAGTCGGATTGAGTACATAGTATGTTTATCACTGCTCTCAATCTTAGTAGATGTCTATTTTCAAGTTGTGGGTTTTTCTTTTCCAATAGGAAGAACACTTGGCCATTTGAAGAGGAGGAATCGTCAATTGGGATGAATTCAAGTCCATAAATTTCACACAATGTGGGTAAATAAAACCTATATGTCTCCAAATTCGAGCAGTTATTAAATTGTGAATTTCATGTCTTTCACATAAATTTTGAATGGTTGTTGGTGATCTAAGAAACTCTAAAGCTTGCAACTTTTGTGAATGGGGTTCTAAGGAAATCTACCCAAGACATGTAAATGAAAGGCCTCACCGTTCCTAAAAGTTGGATAAAAAAATTTTATATGGAAGAGACTAACTACCACCATAATCTATATATAGACCCACTCAAATTCAACCCTTGGAGGTGGCAGGTAGGCATAATTTTTTACATTTTAAATTTTTGAGCCATTCCAAATTGATTAAGACTTGAGCAATGTATGAATGTTTATTCTCAAGTGAATCAAGCATAATGAAAATAACTTTATTTCTCTATCACTTTGTTACTAGATATAGGTAGGTATCCATTATACATAACAAGACGTGCAAACTTTCGTTGTTCAATGTTTTGAGGCCCCCCTTCATCTCCACCACATTAACATGGAATTTTTTCCTTCACCCCTTTTAGTGTCAATTTTCAAGCTCCATCATATCTTAACCAATTGCCCTCTGTAATAAGATCTCTTTTATTGGGTTCGTTTCGCTATGCAATCCAATATTTAGGGGCATTGCACAATGAAGCAATATTAGTTCAATGGGTCTATTGAATATTATTAAAGGTATATTATAATTTTGTGAGGATTATAATTTTAGATGATATAGTTGGAGATTTTATCAGCAAGGTATTATTCCATCAATGCAGTTATGTGCACACTTTTGAATGTTGAGAGTCATGTCTATTATGGTTAGTAGAATTTGGAAAATTTTATATAGAGAAAAATTTGGACTCAAAGTTCCCTTCAAAAGTTTAATGTTTTGGAATTATATGATAAAAAAAAATTATATTGGAATTAGAACTATGATAAAAAAAAAAATTATATTGGAATTATAAAGTTATGTTGACAATCCATTAATCAATAATTAAAAATGTTTTTTTCTAATATTTGCAAACATAAACTCATAAATCTAATCAAGGAATAGAATATAATATATAATATTATAAAATTCAATATCATAGTTGGTATAAAAGAAAATTAAAGTAAATTAGGTATAGTTTCTTAAATCTAGACAATCAAATATAAAAGAATATTCTAAATTTGTTATTTCATAAGTTTCTAAAAATTAAAAAATATTGAAGATATTTTTTTATATACATTTAAGTAATTTTTTCAATAAAAAATTATTATTATTTATAAAGATAAAATAAGATACACATAAAATTTAGAAATTAAGTATGAAAGAGATTTTCTAAATTTACTATTCCATATAAAAGTAATTTTTTAAATTAATATACATTGATTTTTTTTTTTAAATATTATTTGATGTAATTATAATTTTTTTATAATAATAGAATAAAAATAAAACTATAAAAATGAAAGAAAACTTTCTTTTGAATTAATGAATTTAAAATTAGAATATTAAATAAAAATAAAATATTATAAATTTGCTAGATTACACATAAAAAATTAAAAATACTCAAATATTCATAAAACTTTGAAAACATTTCAAAAAAGAAAAATCATTCATATTATATTTTATTCAAAATGAATATAATTAAAGAAATATTTTTATTCAAAATAATATATAATTAAATAAATAATTTAAATTTAAGACTTTACTCAAGATTTTATTGTACAAAAATATAGCAACTTAAATATAAGGTTTTTTCATAATAAGTGCACATCTAAAATATATCTTTAATTAAGATTAGGGTTAGAATTGGTGTTAGGGTTAGGGTTCAATTAGAGTTCCACATAATTAGGCTTAGGGTTAGGGTTAATGTTATGCTAGGGTAAGGGTTCAACTAGGGTTAGGTTTAATGTTAGGCTAGGGTAAAGGTTCAACTAAAGTTAGACTTGTATTTCTATTAGAGTTAAGATTAGGGTTTGCATTCACTTGGTGAAATTTGAAAATAAATTTAAAATATTTTACATTTTAAAATTTAAAAATATAATTAAATAATTAAAAAAAAAAGTAAAATTCATCTAAAATCTATCTTTAAAAATTTAATTAAGATTAGGGTTAGAATTGGTGTTAGGGTTAGGGTTCAATTAGAGTTACACATAATTAGGCTTAGGGTTAGGGTTAATGTTATGCTAGGGTAAGGATTCAACTAGGGTTAGATTTAATGTTAGGCTAGGGTAAGGGTTCAACTAAAGTTAGACTTGTATTTCTATTAGGGTTAAGATTAGGGTTTGTATTCACTTGGTGAAATTTGAAAATAATTTGAAAATATTTTACATATTAAAATTTAAAAATATAATTAAATAATTAAAAAAACTAAATAAAAGTAAAATTCATCTAAAATCTATCTTTAAAAATTTAATTAAGATTAGGGTTAGAATTGGTGTTAGGGTTAGGGTTCAATTAGAGTTACACATAATTAGGGTTAGGGTTAGGGTTAATGTTATGCTAGGGTCAGGGTTCAACTAGGGTTAGGTTTAATGTTAGGCTAGGGTAAAGGTTCAACTAAAGTTAGGC
>VDFB02365749.1:0-25146 GCA_007258455.2 Sequoia sempervirens | reverse complement strand
ATGTGGTCATATCTAAAAGAGAGGGCCAAAAAGAATCTTATTACATCTTCCAATGTGACCCCAAACGACACACATGTTGGCACACAATAATCCAAGTTGGCAACAAGGAAACATGTAACACATAACTAGTTTCCCCCAAAACACAACTTCAACTTAATTTACTCAATGTGATTCTCAACAAGATAAGTGAGGATCCAAATGCATCTTAACACAACTTCATATGTTGGCACAAAACTCTACAAACACAACACAAGAAAGATAACAAGCCATGTTAGAAAGATATCCACTAATTTCCTAGAAAACTAGCTGAACATAATATGCATTACCAAAGAGATCAATCAATGAAATGAAAACCACAAAGATATGTTTCATGAACATCCAACAACACCTCTAGATACATATTTCACATTGTCATGCCACAAACAACGTCCACAATCCAAACAAAACCAGAACCCTTCAACATTAACATGAACTTGTGTTACACACCAACTTGTGTTTCACACCATAATCATGAAAATTGGATTGATACATTTCAAAAGAACTAAGAGCATGCCCACCAAAACCCAGGAGCTAAAAAATTAAAATAGAGAAATATAGAGTATTTTTTAGACTAGTCCAAACAACTAAAAAAACTACCAATACACTATAAATACTAGAAACCTCTTGAGAAAAATAGGTGACCTAAACATATAGGAGTGCAACATCCATAGAGAACCAACACTAATCTAAAACTACAAGACCATATCTTCAACAATGGAGGAATTCAGAGCATTCTCGCAAACAACATTCACAACAACTTCCAAAAACATAAACTTTCGCTAACTTGTAGAGACCAAAAGTTTCTTACAACAACACATACATCCTTAAGAACAATAGAGGAGAACATACAACATATTGGAGACCATCCCAAAAAATATCCATCAAAATTACTTCTAATACTCATCTTAATATATGAAAAGGTGAAAAATATAGGTTTTGGGGAATGAAAGGGGCTTCACCACAAAATATGTATTTCTCCTCAATTCATTCAAGGAAATGAGATCGAAAAAAGGACATGAATAACAACCAAAAGGTGAGTCAAATCAAGGTATGAATCAATAAATTTTATTTCTATGCAAGGACGGGTGTATGAGTCAAATAGCGCTTGAGGGAGAAATATTAAGATCATCAAATAAACTCCAACATGGAAGCAATGAAATGGAAACAAAAAATTGTACTAAAAAATACTGGAAACATCAATCAAATGGAAGATCTAGAAAGGAGAGAATGATGTGTACCAATAACCAAAAATCACTTTTTGAAGCTCACTAAGGAATCATTCGCCCTATGGTGAATGGGTTCTAGCTAGGGCTAAAAATCCTTTTTGGGTTCTCTTCTATTGTTTCTCCACTCCCAGATTCCCGATTGTCATTGTTTGACATCCGAAAATAAATTTTGTAGAAGATTTTTTGTGAAATGATGGCTTTCCTTGCAACTTTAACAAATTTGAGTATTTCTTTAATTTTCCTCTTCAAAGGATATTTTACCTAAAATATGCAATCACACATCAAAGAGAGAAAAATGTTATTTGTTAGGAGAATGGGGGTTTTCTTTGGTGAAATACCATTTTGGTAATTAAACCTTGAAATGAAACAAGATAGCATGAATGAATGATCAATGAAAAAACAATGCCACAACTCACAAAACCTTTGTTTGAACCTTGGAATATGGACTTGTAACCTTCTTGAATTAGCTTCAATGGATGTGGATCTTGATCATGAAACTTGATTTGAAACAATGCCTTTGAATGCTTGAATAGATCCTGAACTCTACATCACCAGATTAGTTCAAATAACATGCATGATGCAAAAGATATTTGAAATGATAATGGAATCATGATTTCTACAATAATCTTCATTAATTCTACCCTTAAATGCTTTGAAAATTATCTTGAAGTTCTCTTGATCTCATAGGCTTTCTATAGGAATGCTCACTTGAAAATTCTAGGTGAAACTTAGTAAAATGACCTCTATTTATACATATGTTCACATTAATTTCCAAAATTCAAATAACACAAGATGACATGTGAATACACATTTGAAATAATTGAAATGTTACAAAAAAATATAGTTTGAATTTAGGTAATAGGTCTAAGTGAGGACCAATTCGCCCTATGGCGAATGGAATTTATGAATCTTGAGTTTTGTCCCTTAGAAAATGCAATTAATTGGGCTTGGATTTGAATTAAAGGGGCCAATTAAGGTAAATTAACCTCAATGAATTAAAGAGGCTCTAGATTAGTGTGAAAGTGTAAAGTCACACTTTACAACACCAAAAATAATGTACAATTTAGTCCATTTTAATTAATAAGCCCTAAACTTAATGTGAATATATAAAACATATTACAACACTAACTTAAGGCATCATTAAGCTCATTTTATTCAATATTATTTCCCAAATTAAGTATGAAAAAGGGATACTTTTTCCTACACTACATTTAGCCCTCACTTTAGTGAGAGTAGACCCCATGTCAAACTCATACTAAAGGAGACATTCAAGACACCTATGTATGCGCCGGTATTGGCATGGTGTGATGGTTTAAAGGTGGCATTGTTGTTTGTGCCACCAAGGTTCAAACCCCATTGGGGTGGTATTGTTGATTGGTTGTAATCTGGTTCATAGCTCTAATCAAAAGCATTTACCCCTTGAATAATAATAAAAAAATACACCTATGTATGCAACAATGACAAAGATACACAATCATACAACATCAAAGACCAAGAAGATCAAGCCTAGACTACCTGATTGGTGCAAAACACATCTAATATTTTTATTGTGTGCTCACGCCAGGGTAGTAGAACCTTAGGTTGTGTACTAGGAAAGTCTCCCAAAGTGGTGGTAAATGAGAGAATGACATTAGGCTCCCATACCATTGAAACAATGGAAAAAAGGGGTCTTATCTTTTAGGAGATAGGGTTCCTACTTCACACTCTTGTTTCACTCAAGGAAACCTTAGAGATCTCAATCCAAGGATGGAATGGGGGAAAGAGATCTACTAAAGGTTCTCCTAGGGTATTATTAATCACTAAAGAAGGGTTCATCACCAAGCTATGGCTTGGAAAGACTAGTAACATGAAAGATCTAATGATAAAATGTAATGTCATGCAAGACCTAAGTAAATCACCTAGAAATGAATGTAAAATAAAACAAAAAATTAGGAAATTAGGGAAATGCATCTAGAAACTTAAATATGCTTGGTATAAGCTCTAAAATTTTGAAAATGTAGACTTTATGGAACACCGCGAATCATACGCCAGGTTGGGCATATCAATCATAGTATAGGGTTTCTAGGCTAAAATAGGATTCTGGCAATGTTGACTTAGGATCTTCAAAAATTTTAAAAATTTCCTATATTGAGACTCATACACCACTTGTGGAGTATCAGTCCCATCCTATTTTTTTGGAAATTCAAATTTCAGATCTTCTCTCCAATCCCTGCTCTTCCTTCCCAACCTGATTTTTGGATCTGAACTTGTAAGAAGACCTACAAAAAGGAATATAGTGTTGATTTCCTTATGGGGGGTTTGCCTTGGTCAAATCCCTAGTTCGGTAGTTGAACCTTGATGGAATCAATAAATGTGAACATAAACCCTAACCTTAAGTGTATCTAAGATTAGGAAAACTAAAATGCAATGTAATCCTATCCTAATGTGCTAGAATAAGATGCATGATTGAAATATGAAGATGGCGACTCACTTAGGGAGGTCCCTAATCACCCCACTAAGCCATAATAATTCATGTACCTTCCTTAGGCTAAGATAGAGTGATAATGGAGGATGGAATCACTTAGGAAAAAAGTCATTAGGCTTGGCTTGATGGTTAGTTCCATATCCCTAACCTAGAATCCATCATGATTCACCATAGGCAACCATAATCAATCATTAAAAATGCTAGATATTGAATGAAAGTCAGCTTGAAGACCTATAAAAACACTATAATGCTGCTCCAAGACTTCAAATTTTCTTGCTACTTGCTCTTGAATGCTCTTGTGAAAGAATTCTTGAATGCTTGTGAATGCTTAGATCTTGAAATTGCTCTTCTAGATGAAAATATGACTTGAAAGCTTGTTTATATAGGCACTTCATCTAATTTACTCATAAAAGGATACTCAAATGGATTCATTTGTGACCATGGGAGAATGAATCCCCTACTATAGCTATCTGAAAAACCACAATGTTAGGAACCACATCCTACAATACAAATTTGTTAGTTGTTAAAAAATCCTCTTATCTAAGTTCTTTATGAAATCAAATTCGAGGGTAGATGTATTCCCCCTTGATTTCGCTTGCTTTATGGAGGTGGAATAAATGTAGAAATCTAACCATATCGAATTAGATACTTAGTATCATAGGGTATTTCCAATTACCATACTACATAGTGATAGAAAAATGATGATCAAAAGTGCGGAATTACAAATCCAACGCAACAAACAACATCGAAAATGGAGTTTGCTAGCCCTCAGTATGCTAGTTTGAAAGAAAAGATCTTTTAACCCTAATATGCAAAAGACCTAATTTAGACATATATAAGAGTAAAAAGTGAAGTAATTTGTAATAATTTTGTCTTTTTACCTTCTTGAATTTTTTACTTTGTTGGAGAGTGAGTGAGGATGTCAAGAATTTGATAGTGTGCACCTCTAAAACTTGAGATTCTATGGGAGGAGGTAGCTCGAGGTGACCTTCAAAATTTGGTGAGTCGATTCTTTTCCACTTTAGCTTCATTTTTACGCATATATGTTATATTTTACACATTTCTAGATAGATTTAGGACCTTGGAAGATAAAGTTGCAAAGCGTCCTTTTTTTTTGCAAAGTGTCCCCTTTTTTTGTAGTGTCCCACTTTTTCACGAAGTGTCCCACTTTTTCACAAAGTGTCTTGTTTCTTCGTGAAGTGTCCCAAATAGGGAATAAAGTGTCTAAGACCCTTAGAAAAATGCCCTAGATCAACTTTAGCACATTTTTTTGACTATTGATGTATAGATTTAAGATTTTAGAATGCTTCTAGGACATATCTTTTCTTTTTTCTTAGATTCCATCTCGGTCATCACATTGTCTCAATGGAAGACAATTCTATCACCTACGAGACCTTGTCTCGAAATTATCAAAGGTAGATACTCATATTTTAAAAACCATTGGACTATATTGGGCATACCTCATGCCTCCGATGAGGTACCATGACACTAGGTTGATGACACTTGTGTAGAGATGGGATGTTGATACCTACACATTTCCCTTACCCACCAGTGAAATGATGATCACCCTAGAGGATGTACATTGCATCCTTCAAATTTGTATTCAAGGTGAGACCATGTGGTTCATAGGGGATCATTCTATGCATAGATGTGAGCTGATATATGATATTTTATGGGAGGACTAGTTCAAGATGAGGTCATAGGGCCATTTATTAAGCTAGCATGGCTACTCTATGCACAATCACCAGTCTTGAGATAGATCATGATTTAAACAGTGGTACTAGTACTCATCCCTAATGGACAAGGAGAACACTTGGACGACGGTCTTGTTCACATGATATGGCAGATGGAGTGCCACAAGACTGTGGCTGCAACATTCTTACAGATTTATATTATGATCTTGGTTGGTTCACATATCATGAGGTGTATAGCATGGTACATTGTATGCTACTACAAGTGTGGTTTCTAGAGCATATCATATGCACCAAACCAACAAGGTTTCCATCTATATCCGCCCTTGGGTAACTATGCACATTTAGTTATCCACTAGGGCGGTCATGATAGTATGAAGATTTACATTTTTAGAGAGTTCGATTTGACTGACTAGATAAGGAGGAGGTCCTTTGGAGACCCTACCAACTGATACCACTATGGCTATATGATACATGATAGTTGAGGAGGATGTAGAGGGATAGGTTTCTTCTAGGGAGACAAAATTACATAGTAAGACCATTCTACTACAATCATGTCAAATGATAGTTTGGTCAGATATAGGTACCACCAATAGCATGCCCTTTTCACAAGTGATTGGTGTGGAGTTCCTAAAGGCCAAGGATACTATATGACTAACATTGGATGAAATTAGATCTAGTTATTCAAAAAATTATCTAAATATGCCCCTAGTCTTCGACGTTGATGATGTTGGTGCTATAGATGCATACGAGGAGTGGTGGGAAACAACACGAATAGCTCCTATATTCCCTATGGATTATCCTATAGGCTTTGTAGGACCACTTCTAGATCAGAGGGATGAGGAGGACACCTAGAGCTATTTGAGCCTTATGCTAGATTGAGGTCAATGTACGAGGGTGCTACTAGGAGCACTGATCAAGTCGAGGCTGCATATGAGGATATTTAGTCATCTCGAGGTCCAACAGAGGTTGAGAGACTTCATGTAGAGGTATTCAAGCTACAAGAAGATAGATACTGCATAGAGAAAGAGCGCCTATAGGCCATCAGATGGGAGACCATGGCCATTGGATGAGCACAGGGTCTATAGTATTCTTCGGATGTCTTATTAGTTCACGATCATGATCGCATGCTACTGTCTCTCAAAAAACTATCTCTAGATAGATGTGATCACCAGATCTTGAAGGACCTAGTAGTCACATGCCACTCTAGCATTGTATATTTGATTACATGTACTCAAATATTTATGATATATATATATATATGATCATTTACATTTATTTGATTGTTTATGCTGATGTGTTTGAGTTAGATGGCAATTTGATTTATCAAATAATCTTTGTAAGACTATTTAATAAATTTCTCCATGATCTAACATGTTTTATGTGATCTAATTAAAACTATCCTAGTTTATTTTAGATGCAACATTATAATTAAGTATGTTATGTTAAATTAAATGCACCTATGATCTAATTAAGAACATTAAAAACATATAGGGATATAATCTAACACACCATACAATATGAACTTGAATAGTATTAAACCTAAAGTATTCATCTAAAAAGTAATTTAAATAATTACTTTAGTATTCAAGACACACAAATAATTATTTTTCAAGAACGAAGCAATGTGAGAGAATATAGAATGTCATCTACAAACTCTAACACCACTACTTTATCATTCACACTATTCAAGAAAATTAGACATAGTACCAATGTGATAGCAAGCAAGGTGGTGAAGACCCCAACCCAGCACAAATGATTAGATTCACACAAGAAACCAGTCCCTTCAATACTATCTACTCAACTTATTTCAAACACTCACCCAGAGGCTTGTAACCCTCAAAATCTATCTTTGTATATATCATTTAGAGAATTCCATACAAAGGCCAACCAAACACCAATAAAGACTTACCATATATTCCCACACAACATACCAAAAGGTGTCAAGGGGTTTCTTTGCAACAATATAGAGATTCAATAGTCTTCCCCTACTTTTAGGATATCAATTAACCCCATTTTACAAAGGAGGTTCCTCCAAAAAACTTTTCTAACACCCAAAATCTATTGATTGACTCTAATTGTGATCCAAAACAATAGATTCCACCATTATTTCTCAAATCAAAGACTTCTGGAATGCTGATCCACCAAACCCTCACCTTTTAAGCAAATAACCTAAGCTTTATTCAATCTCCTATCACCCGGGCTTATCAAACTCCCAAAATGCATCCAACAGTCCAAAAATGGTCTGCATAGACTCACAAAACCCTCACTTGGACAGTTCATTTCAACATTTCATCAAAATCCTTCCTAAACAACTCACTTTCACATGGAAAACACCTTGTTCTACCCTAGGGCATCATCCTATTGCGAACAACTCACTTCTTCTACCTTCAAGACCATGTAGAAACCTAATCTATCATAAGAAAAGTCATTCCACCAAGTTACAGGATTTCTATAGTAGGTGGAATGACTAAAGTATCATTTGAACTTCAATCAAACCCTTCCCTGGCCTTTAACAGGTAGTTACAGAAAATAGAAGAGATCTCCCTCTAAACTAGATGATAGATTCTAAAATGAACACAAATGAAATTTAAAACATTTTCCAAAAGAATACTATGCAATTCAGATGATGAATCAGACTATATGGGTCATACAGATCTAGAAAAGTGTGAAATTATAGTAAATTTGTAAAAAGAAATGTTGTTATTGCTTTGAATTTTCAATAAAAACTTCTCAAACTTATGATAAAGCCTATTTGAGGCTTTTTATACTTGTTCCCTTCAAATCCTAACCAAACCAACACCTATAACTGCTTTTCAAATTCTAAAGACCCTTCATATTCCAAAAGTTGTATTTTTGACAATTTTTGTTGACAACTTTTTGCCCATTTGCAATATTTGCATCTTTTGACTCTCTAATCACTTAAAACATTAGTAATGGTCTATCTAGACCTTATTAAACCCAAAACAAGACCTCACATTGAAAAAGTAACATTTCACCTACCTAGACCCCTTTTGTCAACATTGACAACTTCTTGACATGTTTGGCATCATTTACAATATAGACCAATAAGACACCCAAGTTCCCAATTACATCAAGAATGGTATCCTTATACCTTATTTAGACTCAAAAAACTCAACAACATAAACTCTAACACCTAGACCCAACTCTCCATGAGACAATTGAAGAAAAAAAATTGAAATGATTGGTGCTCCTGCACCATACACACCAGCTAAAAAGGTTTCCATGTCTTTGGAAACTGATATGCAATTGTTCCTCCTCTAGATGATCCTTTTCTTTGACCTACAATAGGTAAATTCTGAAATCTTTCTCCATACTTACCATCCTTGAATTCATGAACAACCTGATATGGTTTCTCTTACTTTGTTGACCATGTTCTGATCTCTCTTCTATTTTTGACCCATTTAGAACTTGGACTAACTGTCCTTTGTCCTATCTATATAGCATACTTATCTTCATAACTTTTCCCTACCTTTTCTTCTTTCCTCACTCTTTCCTTTTCCTTGGATTTAGGCAACAAATTTACTGTCCTCAAAGAATTTTCATTTTTAGACTTATACATCAGTATTTTATCAGTCCTAGGAGCCTTTTTCTCACCAATTCTTGACTTTCCTCCCACTTTTACAACTACTACAAGGCACCACACTATTCCAATCAAAATTTTATCAAATTTACTCATCCCATCTTGCTTCATCCTCAAAAATTCACCATTAACCATCCCTAGGTTAGTTTACATCTTCTTCTCATTGATTTTCCCTTCCAATTGTGCACCAATCTACAATATCTATATCCTATTGTCTGCAACCTTTGTCATGGCTTCCAACTAATCACTCTTGACTTCTTCAATCTTCACATATTATTTTCTACCCATAATGATTACCTTTACTACCCTTGTCTACTCCCTACCTTCTTCTTGCAATGGAAGCAAAGTGAATGTGTTCCCCTCATGCTCAATTTGATATGTATTAGCCCATCCATCATACACATCATGTTTGTCAAATTTACACAGTCTCCCAATTAACAAATGGCAACATTGCATTGGTAGAACATCACAGTGCACCCTATCTTTGTAACTTACAATCTAAAACTCAACTAAAGCCTGCTCATTGACTAGAAGTGACTGATCATCATTTAACCATGATACTTTATAGGGTGTTTGATGAGGAACTTTTACCAAACTCAACTTATTTACCATTTCCTTTGATACTATATTATCAATGGAGCCTAAATCAATTACTAACTTGCATTCTGTACCTTTACTCTTGCAGGTGGTCTTGAAAAGACTTCTCCTTTGCAATGGTTATTTCTCCTTGGAGGCCTTCAAAAGTTGTCTTTACAACATCAAAGCTTCACCAACTTCAGGTATAGCAACAAGGCTTGATGAATTGACACTTTCCTCTTCATCTTCTTGCACAATTTGAACTCTCTTTTCACCTTTTCCATCACTTCCACTAGAAGCAACACCAAACTTATCAGGACACTTGAAGAATGGATGACCAAACTCATCACACTTACAAAACCTCCCTGTAAACACATTAGGATCTCTTCCCCTATAGTTTTTTCTTCCACCTCTCCATCCACCTCTAGATTCAGCCACTTGTTCTTTTCCTTTACCAACATCTTCTTTATCTTCCTTGGATTGTTTTGGTGTAGGAAAAGTACCTCTACCCCTAGAAGTACTACCTCTTCCTCTTGCTACCTTCTCTTGTCTCCTCTTCACTTTATCCTCAGCCCTTATAGCCATTTGGAAACATTCTTCTACTATCTTTGGTGTCATCAAACTGATTTCATCTTGTATGTTATACCTTAAACCATTTAAATATCTTGCCACTCTTTCTTCCTCATCTTCCTCATGTTTTTTTCTTATACTTAACCTATATAACTCCTCGGTGTATTCTTGCATATCTAAGTCCTTTTGACTAATATTTTGAAGTCTTTTAAGAAATTGCACATTGTAATCATTAGGAAGGAACTTACCTTTGATTTTTACCTTCATTCGCTCCCAAGAAGTGATCTTATCCTTCCCCTTTTTTTTCCTTTCTTCTTGCACAAAGTTCCACCACAACAAAGCATGTCGTTTCAATGTAGATTTTTCCTTCTTCACCTTATGTTCATCATCTATCTCTTCACTTTAAAAGTAATTCTCCATGGCCCCTATCCAATCCAAGAGCTCTTCACCATCTAGTTTACCCCCATACATAGGCAAATCCATTTTTCTAGGTCCATCACCTTTCACGACCTTCAAAAGCTTCAACATTCTCATATATTATAGATACAATTCTTCCTCCTCTTTAGAATCACTCTCATCCATATCCACTCCAGTTTTAGACTTTAATGCAACAACCTCTTTCCTCAAGGCTTCTAATTCTCTTGCTTGGCTATCAATCTTCCTAGCAACAATACTTTCCTTAGGAGGCATATTTATTCCTCCAAATACACCTTCTTCTTGCACTCAAACCTTTAACCTTCTTCCTCAAGGGACCTACTCCCTTTTCTCTTATACCACTTAATAAGAAGAAATATGGTCAAGACCCCAACCCAACATAAATGATTAGATTCACACAAGAAACAAATTCCTTCAATACTATCTACTCAACTTATTTCAAACACTCACCTAGAGGCTTGTAGCCCTCAAAATTTATCTTTGGAGATATCTTTTAGAGAATTCTGTACAAAGGACAAGCAAACACCAACAAATACTTACCATAGATTCCCACACAACATACCAAAAGGTCTCAGGAGGTTTCTTTGCAACAACATAAAGATTCAATAGTTTGACATTGCTTTTAGGACACCAATTAGCCCTCTTTTACAAATGAGGTGCCTCTAAAAAACTTGTCTAACACCCAAACTCTATTGAAAGACTCTAATTGTGTTCCAAAACAATATATTCCACCATTATTTATCAGTCCAAGACTTCTAGAATGTTGATCCACCAAACCCTCAACTTTCAAGAAAATAACCTAGGGTTTATTCAATCTCCTATCATCCAAGCTTACAAAACTCCCAAAATGCATTCAATAGTAAAAAAATAGTTTGCATAGACTCACAAAACCCTCACTTGGAAAGTTCATTTCAACATTTCATCAAAACCCTTCCTGAAAAACTTTCACATGGAAAACACCTTGTTCTGCACTAGGGCATCATCCCATTGCCAAAAACTCACTTCCTCAACCTTCAAGACCATGTAGACACCTAATATATCATAAGACAAGTTATTCCACTGAGTGACAAGGTTTCTACAGTAGGTGGAATGACTAAAGTATCATTTGAACTTCAATCAAACCCTTCCCTAGCCTTTAACAGGTAGTTACAAAAAATAGAAGAGATCTCCATCTAAACTAGACGATAGATTCTCAAAATGAACACAAATACAAGTTTAAACATGCTCCAATAGAATACTATGAAATTCAGATGATGACTCAGACTATATGGGCCACACAGATCCAGAAAAGTGTGAAATTATAGTAAATTGGCATAAAGAAACATTGTTATTGCTTTGAATTTTCAATACAAACTTCTCCTACTGATTCTTGAGCCTATTTGAGGCTTTTGATACTTTTTCCCTTCAAATCTCAACCAACCCAATGCCTATAACTACTTTTCAAATTCTCAAGACCCTTCATATTCTAAAAGTTGCATTTTTGACAATTTTTGTTGACAACTTTTTGCCCATTTGCAATATTTGCATCTTTTGACTCTCTTATCACTTAAAAAATTAGTAGTGGTCTATCAATACCTTATTAAACCCAAAACATGACCTCACACTAAAAAAGTAACATTTCACCTACCTAGATCCCTTTTGTCAACATTGACAACTTCTTGAGATTTTGGCATCATTTAGAATATAGACCAATAAGACACCTAAGTTACCAATTACATCAAGAATGGTCTCCTTAGACCTTATTTCAACTCAAAACACTCAACAACTTAAACTCTAACACCTAGACCCAACTCTCCATGATACAACTTAAGAGAAAACATTGAAATGATTGGTGCTCCTATATCACAACCCAAATGCATGGCATTGATTGGTTTTTTAAGAGGTGTACCATCCATTTATATTAATGTGTATGCTCCAGACCCATAACATGTAAGAGCTAAAGATATTAGCTCAACACCCAAGACATCTTGCAAAAAAAAAGAAAAATTTCTACAAGAGGATATGCAAGAAAATGAGCTTGCTTGATATTAAGACCTATCAAATGATGAGGTATGGAGTATATTATATATGAGTACAAAGACCTTCCTTATATAGGAAAGGTTGAAATTTAGTAATAAACATGATGTTGAAAAATGTCATAATCCTATGACATGAGACAACTAACAAACTAACAACCTAGGAATCATGCAAAATAGCTAGATAATATAAGTTCTAGGAAATCCAACTAAGACTTATCGAATGAATCTTATGTCCTAAGTAAATTTATGTAATTTTAATTAAATAATTAATTACACCAACATAACTTTCATCAATTTTGTAAGGTCCTAGCCAATTAGGGCTGAATTTTTCATTTTCAGTTGGGGTGACATTAACATTATGTTGATTCTCACTTAACACCAGATCACCTTTATTGAATAATCGAGGGATGAAATTATCATTGCAACAACGTTGCTTTATTCTAGAGTAATCTTGAAGGTGCTCAAGAGCATTACTGCGCTATTCGTCAGACATTTCAAGCTGATGTAATCATTGTTCCTTATAAGTATTATAATCAATAAGTCCTTGAAGAGAAATTCTTAATGTAGGAGTCTCTAACTCCATGGGAATTATTGCCTCGGTGCCATAGACAAGATTATTAGGGGTGGTCCTAGTGGATAATCTAACATTCATACAATAGGCCCATAATGCATATGTTAGCTGTGTGTGTCAATCCTTATTATGTTTTTTTATCATTTTCTTTAAGATTTTTTCAAGGGTTTTATTAGTTGATTTAGCTTGACTGTTAGATTGAGGGTAGTATGGTGTTGAAAAATGATGTTGGATGTTAAATTTCTCTAAGAAATTCTTCAATTCATTTTTCTTAAATGGTGTCCCATTGTTCGAAACTAACATGGAAGGAAGTCCAAAGCGACCAATAATGTGTTCCAATATGAAATGGCATATCACATCAGTAGTTGTTGAAAGGAGATAGCTTCTACCCATTTTTTTTGAAATATTTTATTGTAGTGATTATGAATGTATGCACAATGGAGGAAGGTGGTGATATTTTTCCAATAAGATGCAAACCCCATACTAAAAAGGGCCAAATAGGAACTTGAACACGAAGTTCAGAGGTAGGAGAATGAAACAAATTGCTATGTTATCGAAATTTATGACATTTCTTAATGTATGCAAAGAAATATTGTTCCATATGTCTACAATAGTATCCTATGTGGATTAGTTTTTGAACTAACATTCTTCCTCCAAAATGACCTCCACAAGCACCTACATGAGCTTGCTCAAGTGCGATGGGGATTTTAGATTTTTTAAGACGTCTAAGTAAGAGACCATCAAAGGATCTTCAATACAACATGTCGACAAGAATTATATATTTAGATGCAAGCTTCTGAAGGTGAGCTTGATTGTTCTTAGTTGTCAGCTCAAGAAAGGTAACATATTTTAAATAATTAAATATTGGTGCATACCATTCACTAGAGCTTTCCATGGTCACTAATAATACTTCTTCCATTTTATCTTCTATTGATGGTTTCATAACTATATTTAGAATAAATGTGAAGTCTTTTGAGGGGTCATGAGGTGATAGGAGGGAAGCCGCACTCACCATTGCATCCTCATGTCAATTATCTTTCAGTGGGATGTTTTCAATGGTGTACGAATCAAAATTTTCTAAAAAATTTATTATGAGATCCTTGTATTTTCATAATTTGTCATGTTTCACTTGATACATTTCATTTATTTGTTTAATGACAAGGGAATAGGCTCTCCCACAGGTGGGGTAATAATAACCCCCACACCGAATCCAATTCTACACTTAGATCCATTGAAATATAATTCCCAATATTAGTTTCATTTGTCAATACATTGTCGTTGGGGAATGAATCATTGTTAGGTAATGCTAAAAGAGAAGGAGCATCAACTAATTGGTTGATTAAGGATTTTCCTTTAATTACTTTTTGTGAAACAAGCTTAAGGTCAAACTTGGTTAATAACATAACCCACTTAGCTAAGTTCCTAGACAAATATGTTTTAATGAAAATATGTTTTAAAGGATCAAATTTCGTCATCACATGTATTTCGACATTTAATAGGTAATGTATCAATTTACTAGTAGTGAATACAAGAGCCAAACATTGTTTCTCTTTTGTTGTGTATCATTTCTCATAATCAATTATAGTTCAACTAATGTAATAAATAGGATGTTCTTTACCACTTTCATCTTGTTGAGCCAACAATGCTACGAGAGCATGTGGGCCGATGTTGTTGTATGAAGGATAAATGATTTATCTTATATAGTGTTAGACCCCCAAAAATACTTGATATTTTGAGGTCCCCTATCCTCAATATAAGCATAATATGTTGATTACACATAGGGTTTAGGGTTTTATTTGAATAGCCTTGTCATCCAAAATCCCCATGTAATCCTCAGATGTCTTATTTCTACGTTGACTTGTTTGTTCGGTTACCAGTGATATAAGTTACCGCTTGAGTCATCATTTAACATTTATTAATGAACCCTTCATTAAGGACTGTTCGTTCATCCCCGATTACAAGGTGTCTTAAATATTCCCAAGGTCAGCCTTCAATATTCCACATGCAAATGACTTGTGTCTAAGTCATAATTAACTAAGGGGTAAGTCCTCGTTGGCCTAGTCATGGCCCCTTTTAAGACTAACTATTGCATTCATGTAGGTTTGATGATCATGAGATGACAAGATTTAATCTAGACCGCTCCCTGCTAGCCCGCCCATGTTGGCCCATCCATTTGAAGTGAATGCAGTTTAATTGTTGTGTGGTTAGTGAAATAACACCATGTGTAAGTGGGTCCAACTGCTATGTCCCATCTCAACTTCCTAAACTTTAAGATCAATGGTGCTAATTGATCGAAGGAAAATGATCACAGCCATTCCCCACTAGCTCATGGAGGAAAGATGCAAGTTCCTTAAAAGTGGCGAGTCTCGCGAGATGTTGCCATGTGTACTCTACGGCTACTACAGGGTGGGGCCCTCACATACACGAGGAGAGTCCTGTCAGCAAATTTATATTGGTTGTTCGTCTCAGCTGGAGTGGTGTTGTGAATTCAAATGTGTTTGACTCAATCTAAGTCATTCAAGATGCCCAACTCAGTTATGGATCAATGATGTGTATTCAAAATTGTAAAGTATGCCCGTTGCAATTTTTTTGCTTCGTGCAAATCAGAATTAATGGCTGAGGTGACTTGTAAACCTATTCAATTCCCTTCAAAAATTGTGCATGTGGCCGACTCTTGCTTGTTTGAGATTTGAAGACATGTCCAAGGCAATACGAAGATTTGAGAAGTGAATTGAAGAAGTTCTCCTAGCCAGCATTAGGGTTTGTCATGGTTGAAAGAAGTAAGTACAATAAACACAATTTTATGCCGTTTCAATTTTTTGAATTAGTGTTTTATTTTAATCTATTTTAAAATGAGTGTGTTTCATTGTTCTTCTTTCATTACTTTAAATTAGGGTTAATATTTTCTTTTAAAAGTCGTAGTCCTAAAAAATTGCCCAGAATTAGCTCTCATCCTAAGTCATAAATTGCAATTAGGAAGTGAATAGTTAAAATTCCTCCATAAGAACTCTTGTATATTCAAGCCCATGGCTCCCAAAATTCAAGGTACTTCTTCCTCTAGCCAATCTAGAACCCTTTCTCAGGATGTGATTTATTTGCTACCCCAGTCTACAAGTAAGAAACCAGAGGGTAGGGTGTTGTTCTGTGGCCCTACTGTGAAGGAGGGGATAATAGATAAGGAAGATGTTTCAACACTAGTTCAGAAATAGGAACCTTGGGGCCCCTTTTAGTAACCCATGGAAATGGGATATGGGGAAACTGATTGTTCCAAATGTGTACACGGATTTGGATCTCCCAAAATATATCACATCAAAATATGACCCAATTTCTAGGGTAGTCAGAGTATGTGATGAGGTGGTTATGGTAGAAATAACCAGGGAAGAAATTTAAAAGGTCTTTTACTTGCATTAATAGAGTCAAGACATGGTCCCTATGAATATGGATACTATTAAAATAGAGTACAACAATACGAAGGTGTTTATCCGACAAAAGATGTTGCCTCTACATATTGTAGTGACTGGAACTGGGAAACAAAGGAGGAAGGTTAAGATTGATGATAGAGAGCTCGAACCTTTTGCAATGAGCTATTTTTCCAGTTATTTTAGAAAGATTGTATATTCTCTCTACCAATTTTTTTGTGCCAATCCACCTGACACATTCCAAAAGGAGTATAGCTACTTGGCCACACATCTGCAACACCCACCGTATAGTATTGTTTATGACTATGGAACTTATCTGGCTGAACATATCCATTAAGGCTTAGTTGAATTGCAAGAAGGAAAACAATGGGTGAAGTTCTGGTGGTACTCATTGTTAATGCATATGTTCTTGTATAAAGTAAAAAGATCCTTTGAGAAGGAGATTTGAGAAGGAGATCACCTTGGAAAGGAGGAAGGATGATGTTGACTTTCCTGTTCAGTGTTGGACCTGAATCTTGGATAAAGATGACAAGAGGTATAAATTTGTAATGTTTAGAAATTATTTTGCATCCAAGATAAAGAGGGACTTGGTATATCAACCACCTAGAATCCCTAGAGAAATCCATGAATTATTGAGACCGATGGAGTTGAGGCCAGATTTGAATTTGAGCCATAATTGGGGAGATTTGATTTTGTATCCTGATAAGACAATTTTTAGGATACATGGTAGTGGTTTGGGACCATATGTTTTTCCTACAGATGTTCCTTTGAGAATATAATTCCTTGAGATCATGAGGTAGTTAGGAGCTTCAAAAGAAACACATTTACCTAAATCAACAAAGAAGGGGTCATTCTTCCTAGAGTGGAAAGTATTTGTAGATTACATTGTGACAAAAGAGATAATGAATGAATTAGAGCACTTTCTAGCTCCTTACAAACTGATGACTATGAGCTTGAGGTATCATGATCCTAAAGGCTTCATTAGTAAACTCAAGCAGATAAGAAAATGGGTACCTTTGTACATGCTTTTGATTACCTTGAGGATGTTATTAGGAATGTCTTTAACTTTGAGGAACAATATGAAACGAAAGCCAAATACCTGGCTTACAAAAAGATGGTAGAAGCTAATAAGTGGAATAAACCCCAACATGATCCTCTACCAAGTATATAGGATAATTTCAATTAAGTTATGCATGTTATGGAAAAAATTGAGAATGTTGTTGGTGTTTTGAGAGAACAAGAGGTTCTAGATAAAGGAAAGGAAATGGTAGTTGAAGAAAGTGCTGAAATGACATTAGAAGAAAGACCTCCATATCAACCACCCAAATAGTTGAGAGTTTACTCTAGGAGGAAGAAAGTAGAAAGTGAGGAAAGGAGCTCAATATCCCCTCCACCTCTAAAGAGCCAAAAGTAGACTCTCGCAAGAGTACAATTCGAACTCCTACTACACATGCCTCTTTTCCTATAATTGATCTCGATTCACCTCCTGAAAGTTTTGTCCCTCCTTAGAAACCACCTCAAAAGAAGCAAAAAATTGAATCAAGAGGAGTGGTTGATTATTCTGCCAAAGATGAAGATGATATCTATGTCACCCCTAAGGAAATGCAGATTGGAATGCCTCCTCATGAAGGAACAATTGCTTTAGGTTCAGGACAGAGCATCCTCATATTAGGGAAGCTTGACATTTGTGGATTCAATAATGCAGATGACTTGAGGGTAGAGGCTAGAAAAGAGTTTATGGAAGATGATTCCTTCATTGAAACCACATCATTCTAGGATTTCTGGTGGAAATCCAAGACTACAGACTATGCAGAGAAGGTTTCCATTCAAAGAATCTTGCACCCTGAATTGCCTAAAAATGTTATTTAGGAAAATGTAAGAAGCATTATGAGAAATTAGTTTAAAAAGATTAATTCCCAAGAGGGTAGAGAGCTTGTAAAGAAGAGTGGTGTGTTGCTATTACCAGAATGGACTATTTCTAATGCTATTATTTTGGATGCCATAAGAAGGGCTAAAAGAACTCTTGTATAGAGAGAAGAAGAACTAGAAATGACACTTTGAGGTTTAGCCTTTAGCGAGGATTGGGATGCACTAGCCATATGGTCACTATCTTCGACATCTAGGAAACCAATCCTAGCAGAGGCATCAGAACTTAGTGGACAACTGCTTGTAAAAAGAGTTGCTGACACTCCAACTTTGGAAGCTACAGACATCGTTTTTAATGTTTCCAGGTTTACCCAGTCAACTATAGAGGGTCTCACCTTGGAAAGAGATAATCATAGACTTAAATATAGAGAAATCCTAGATGACTATTACAACAACGAACAAAAAAGTGGCTACACTAGAAACTGAATTCGCATTCTATAAACAAAGAGAGGAAGTACATAGAGAACAGGGTCAACCTATCTCAAGCCACCCATTTTCAACTTCCCCAATGACATCTATGAAAAATTTATTTCATATCTAGGCTTTAGAAATAGTACCATATAGTCCGGGACAAGAATCAATTGCAGAGGAAGAAATAAGTAGGCCAAGTTCTAGCTAATTTGACAGAGATCAATTGCTTCTCCAAATTGAGACATATAAGAAATTGCTAGAGAAAGCTTAGGACAAAATGTATGAGAGCATATCAAAATATTTTTGCAATACCTTAAAGCATCTAAATGATAATATTTAGGATAGACTCAATAGCGTGCATGACAACTATGCTTTGATAGTGCATACAATGAGGTTGTCCCAAAGAGATGAGGTGTTGGCCATACCAACCTTGAATAAATGGGTCCCAAGAGTTGAGAGATTTAAGTTGATATTAGTGGGAGTTGGCTAGCATGAAGATAAGTACCCTCTAGTGCTTCTAGTTTATAAGTTTGTGTGTGAGTTAAGCGAGCAAAAGTTTTAGGGATATGCAGCCCCATTAGAGCAAAAGATAATAGAGTTGATAGCTGAATATAACCACATTGATTTGTCACCACTACCAGATATTGAGGTGGCCAATTATGAAGTGAAATAATTGAAGGTGTGGAAGAGGGAATTGGATGAAGTTATTGATTCCCAAGTAAATAAAATTTTCAAAGAAGTTAATATTGATGTCTTCAATAACACTCTGGGGAGGTTAACATTTCTTATCAGCTTTCTGGAGGATTTTGACAGGGAATGCAATGTGGTTGTAACCAAGTACTCCCCTTATAGGAAAGCCATGGAAAAAATTATGGACTTTGATTAGCCATCTGAGGAAGAGTATGAATAATGGGGAAGGTTGTATGTTGGAAGGTTTGGTTAGTGAAACATATACTAGGTCACGTATTGTATAGGTCTGGCCTCAAAGGTTATAGAGTTAAAACATATGTTTCACAGGGAAGTATCGGTTGTTGATGATGTGGAATGCTGATTGAGATGCAAACTCACTTATGGTCTACATCATTTGATCATTTTTCTCGATAAGTTGGATGCGTTCTTTTGACATGTGCTTTTGAAAAGGAAAAGTTGCTCTTTACTATGAATGTAAATCTTCTTTGTCTTATGTGTATTCCCTCCATTTTTATTTCAAATATAACCAAATTTAGGAATATACCTTTGAGCGGTCCAATTGAAGTGTGACATGTGTACATTTGACCTATGGCTTGTTTTTCTCCGTTGTTCTATAAAAGGGAATTCAAGGCCATTTGTGCAGATCTTTTATTGAAATTCTGGAGCTACATTGAGAGAAATATAGAACACATAGTAGATATGTTGAGTCTTTATCTAATGCTTTGAGTATTGAGAGTAAGTTTAGTTAAATGTCTGGTTTCTGAATATATTTGAATGATAATGGAGATTTTCTGAGTCTATAGTCTCTCCATTCTAGTTTTGTATTAGAATAATTAATGAAAATGTTGATCAACAATCATTTCATTAATTTTCATCATGTTATACTTTGATATATGATCTGGTTTTGGCTCTTGTTCATGGAATGAGTTAAAATGCTTGGATTAGATCATGGGTTCGTATGTGAAGTCATTTGGATTTGATAAGTAGTCTTTAGTGCTCAATCATTGATTTGTGAATTACAAGGTGATATCACTAGATCATAATTGCTTAGAATTAAACATGCCTTATGTTTCAATTTACGTAGACTCCTAGCCCATAGATAATGGCACTAATTTTTAACCCATTGAACCTTTCTTGTGGTTTCAGTCAACCAAATTGATAGCAATATTTTAAAATAATCATTGGCTTTCCTATTGTTCATTGTTGTTTTATATTCTTAGCTTAAGATGCATAATTAACTCTAAGAATTTCCATCTTTGTGAGTGATATCATCTTATTTTCTATTAATGAGAATTCGTCTACCTTGATTTACAGTGTATGTGTAAATTGTTGAAATGAATTATATCTTTGGCATTGTGGGAATACCCTCCTGGGTATGGAAGAACCCAAAGTGGTGGAGATAAAATAATATACGTTTTATCTCATTTGTTGACCACTCATGTATTAGGTATTCAAGAATTGGGTTTGGAAAACTCATAGGTACTTGCTAAGGCCTGATTGGTTTGTTAAAATTAACCAACAGAATGGCAACTCTACTGGGGAGCTTTCACAAAATTTAGCATCTCTAGTGCAAATTTGGTATAGTCAGAGTCAAGTCTTTATCTTCATTTATTGAACTAGGTTTCCATTTGTTCTTTGGAATTATATACGTCATTTTTTGTTCATGCTTCAAATTTTGGTCAATTTTGTCACCTTATGTCAGGTTATGTTCAAAATTTGCTCTGAATTTGCAAATAACATGTCTAGATATAGTCAAATCTTATTTCCCAGTATCCTGGGTGGAAACTTTGAATTTTCTCACACCAGTGCAACAACATCTCACAAAGAACTTGATAAGGAGAAATTTGACAGCTCGACAAGAATCACGAGGAAAACCAGAAGTCAATTGAAGAAAAATCCTAAACAGAAGGAAGAATATGAGCCTACAAAGGATAAACAACCTCTATGGAAGAAGAAAGTTGCAGAATCCTGTAAGTCCCTCGATTCTCTTCTTGGAGTATCTTCCAATTTCAATAATGAAGTAATTAGTGTAAATACTTCTCGAGATTCAAGTAATAGTGGTGCAATTGAGGGAGGACAAGGTAGTTTCCCTATTGAGAAATTATTTGATAATCTCTTAATTTCTAGAGAAGAAGACAAATGGGAATTCTAGGGTAAGAGTAAAGCACTCCTAGACCCACCAACACCTAGGATGGGATCTTTATTTCATGGGAAAAATTTTAAACCTAGAGGAGAAAATACCAGTCCACCAACACTTACTTTCCTTGGGGAAATTTTGTGGATCAAACATTCCATACTCTAGCTCAGAGTATGGGGATTTCCTCAAAGATGAGGAATATGTCAAAAAAGATATACAAGCCTTGGATGAAGAGGCTGAAAGGTTAGTTGAACAAGCAGAGAAAAGGAAATCCCAAGCTCTAAAAGAAAGAGAGGATATAATTAAGGCTAAGCAACTTGAAAGGGATGAGAAGAAAGAAAGAGTAGCAAAAATGAGAGAAGAATATGCTAAGCAAAGAGCTATTGAAAATGATGCTCAAGAAAAGATAGCTCAAGAAAAGGCTACTCGAGAAAATATTAGTAAGGAGAAAGTTGCTGAAGTAGCCACCTGAATTATCCCTGAAGTTCCAAAAATCACCATCTCAATGGGAAATTCTGCTGCAAGCACTTACACATCGACCGTTGCTACCACTAAGACTTCTGACCCCACTAAGAAAAAATCCTTCATAGATCGTGGGAAAAGGATTGCTGACTATTCCTAGAAAAATGCCTCCAATTCTCTTGATACCAATACCAAGACAAATACCCTTACTTTGGTAGCCAAGACACCTATTATTAATCCCGAAGCCAATTCTAATCCATCTGATGCACCTTTAGACCCTGACACCTTGAAGTTACAATTGAAGGGTGAGAAATTGAAAGAAGAAGTGATGAGGGCAGAGATAGAAGCAAATAATGCAAAAATGTCTAGAAGAATTGATTTCCTCAAAATGTCAATCCCAACCTCAGAGCCTTCAAGTTTTGGGAAGATTGACGGTGGATCTCATGAAAATAATCCCAGGGGAAATACTCCTAGTGGAGGGGGTGGTGGTAATAAAGGAGGTGGAGGAGGTGGAAACAAAAGCAATAGTTCTTATTCTGATGATGAGGAAGAAGGTAGGAATAATAATTATGGTAGCAAAGGAAATGGGAAAGGTAAGGAACATAATCAAATGGATAATAAGAAAAATGATGAAAAAAGGATAATCATAGGGATAGGTGTCCCAGAGGGTCACCTCATAATGACTGATATAGGAAGTTGTGTTTTGATAACATCCCTGGTTACCCAAATCCTATCTATCCTGAACAATGTCATGAAGAATCCCCCTAAATTTATTGGAAATAATGCTCTTAGTGGAGATCATCTGAAAGCCTTCCAGAGTTTTGTTGAAGACTTCAAATTATGGGAAGATGATGTAGCAATGAAGTATTTTATGCAATCCTTGACTGAGGATGCAAGGGATTGGTATAGAGGATTACCTCATGGAAGTATTGACTCAAAGGAATCATTCTACTAAGCCTTTAGGGAACAATATGGGGATTAGACTGATCACAGATTTAGATTGAATGATTTCAATAACATCACCAAAGGGCATAATGAATTTTTTGTTGAATTCAACACAATATTTCAGAAGTCTATGAACAGAGTACCCGTTTATTTGATACCTAACCCTAATGCATGTTTGGTAACATACTGCAATACTTATGATTCTTAGATGTGTTACTTACTTAGGGACAAGAATCCATGAAATTTTCCTGAGGCATATAAAATTGTTGTGAATATTGAGAACAATCGGAGGGCTTATGGTAAAGTAGGAAGGAGAGATGACCCTAAGCTTCTAAAGAATCCCAAAGATCAAAATGAAAAATCCAGAAAGACTGTGGCTCTTGATGAGAAGCTCGATCAAGTTCTCATTTTGTTACAAAAGCAAGTAAAAAATGATAAACCTCAATTTCAAAGAAATGATAGGCCTCCTAGACTTCAAGATTTCCCCTATCATACCAATTGGCATAATGGCAAGCCAATTCAGAATAATTAGAAGAATTATCAAGCTACACCCGATCCTCTACATAAGAATACCACGGATATAGTTAAGGATTTACCTTGGTGCGAAGCATGTGAGATGCCCCATGCACCACAATAGTGTGTTGTAGCTAGGTCTATGTTAGAAAACCAACAAGATCAAGGAGAATCCTATTCACCTCACAATCCAAATGAGTCAACAAATATGTTCATGACTAGGTCAGATTTGGAATATGTTGGTTATTCTTCTAGTGATTACGTTGACATAGATGATGTGGATACACAGAGGTGACAATCAATTATATACCATCAATAGGTACTACCAGATGATGAAAGGGAGGATGAGTATACCGCCTAAAATATTGAGGAATCAAACTTTTCTCTGAGAATACCTTCAAATGAGGAGATAGAGAGATATACAACTACCTTAGTTGCAAGAGCTCAAGAATGAAGTGATCTCCACTTGAGGAATAGAGTGGTGAGTGGAAATCAAGGGTCTATTCGTAAAAGAAGGCAATGTAGATGGTAAAGGTCCTAAGGCAAAGAAGAAGAATGAAGAAACCAAGCCTAAGGAGCCAAAAGAAATAAGAATTTGGGCTAAGAAAGGTAGCAAAGGTAAGGCTAATGTTGAGCTTGCACATTATGACCCGAAAGCTAAATAGTCAAAAACCACCATTGAGAAAGCTGACAAACAAGTTGAAAAGACAATTCCCTAGGAAATAGTATTTCCTGAGATGCCTAGCTATTCTACCATTGACATGTTTCAAGTCTTATCCCAAATCCGAGTCACAGTCCCACTCCTTGAAATGATGAGGATTGAAAATCATAAAAATAAAACCGTGCTTATCATCAATAGTATTGCAGGAGGAAATAAGGACAATGTAGAGGTTGATGTACCTGACACAAGTGTTGGTCAAGCAAAAGGTATTGAACTGGAAGTAATTGTTAGTGAGAACCCTAAGATCTACTTAGGAACTACTATTACAACAAACCTAAGTTTTTTCAATCCTTTCTTTTTGATTATGATCATTGATGGAAAGATACTTAGAAATTGTATGATAGATTCTAAGGCTTCAAACAATGTCATGCCCATTAAGATCATGGAGGAAATGGGTTTGAAAGTTGATAGTACATATGGAAAATGTTATGCCATGGATTGAAGGGAGGTCACTGTCATTGGTGTAATCTATGAGGTTCCATATAGACTGGTTTCATTTCTTGAAAAAGAGTTAGTCATGAGTGTTACAGTGGTGGAAATTCCCAACTTATGGGATGTTGCTATCTAGACAATGGTGTGCCTCCATGGGGGGAAGTATGCAATGTGATTTATCATTTTCCACATTCTACATTGACTAGAAGGATGTTAAAATTACTAGAGAATCAAGGTTTCGACATATGATTGAGCTACTTGAAGACTCAGAGGAGCCCCCAATGGTTAATGTTGTG
>VDFB02365748.1:0-24171 GCA_007258455.2 Sequoia sempervirens | reverse complement strand
TAAAGCTAATCCCAAATTTTCCCATTTACCTAATTATAAATAAATCAATTTTTCCCTTAATAACTTTCCAAATTTACTTATCTAACATAGTCAACACATACATATATATTTATATATATATATATATAATTTTACAAGGTTGAATGTCAAACTCATTATATAACCATCAATTTATTGATGAAAAAAATGCCAAATGCAATGTATGGTATCCAATTTCCAAAACATAACAAATACCATCAACATCCCAAATACAAAATATATTGATAAAATTCCAACAATACTGTATGTAGCGACTACCAGAGGTAAAGTGAATCCATCATAAGACAGTATCAATTACCCAACTTAAAAAATGAACATGGGGTATATCGCTATAACCAGAGTCACAAAATTGACGCAGAAAATAGATGCTCAATAAATAACAATGACTAAGGAAGATGCAACCAAGACTCATTATGTGTTGTGGGTAGTCACAACACAGGCATAAAGGCAATGCGCACTGTTGGCCAAGCTGGTTGGGTGCTAAGATAACAATAGCCTCAAAACTATAACATCCAAAAATTGATTTGCAACTTAAGATAGCATTATTGAACTAAATAATCAAATACATCGAACTCCAATTGCAAATGTGGCCAATGAGATGAGATTGAAAACATTAAGCATTGAATAATACGCCACATAGGGGAAAGGCATATCAATCCCAGATTTCCCTAAGTTGTTGCAAACAGTGAACTCTCAAGAAAGAGCGCACCATAGAAACATTCATTATCAAATTACGCTGCCATTAAAATGAATTCTCGTTCTATGGTATGCATTGACTCTAATATGTATGCATCAAACCTTAGACAAAATGAATATGCAACGAACCATAAAGTATATGCCTGAAATTCTAGCAAGGTATAAACCAACGATTTCCAACTTATTGTATGTGCATCGATTTCTAAATTTGTTGCATATTTATTGTTTGCAAGGTGATGCACACCTAACCTAAACTAAGACCATCGATTTTAAACACCTCTCATAGTATCAAGTTTATACCAAATAGAAAATAAAATCCTAGGTATTCATTATTGAAACCATGTAAGGGAGAAATAAAAGCATCCAAAAATAAGGCATCGTGGTGCAATCAAGAGTGAAGGGTCTTGCTAGACTATCTGATCTCACAGCCAACACAGACACACACACACAAAAAGATCAAAATGAATGCACAAGAGAATAAATATCTTCTTATTATTCAAGAACAGAGATACATTCTGACATTCTCTTCAGAGCATCACTCTGTGTTTTCTTTCACTACTCTTGACCCCTTCTCTACCCTACACTACTCTAAACTATCACCCTACTAACACTACACACTGTTCTCTTATTCTTTCATGTCGGCCATGCATGTTCCCACTCTTAAGTCAAAGTTTCTGGAATGGAATAATCATCAAATTATTCATCATTATCAGTAGCTCATCGAGTCAGCCAATGGAGATTGGTTTCCACAAAAACAATGTGGGAAACTAACAAATATCACTCTTCCATGTACCACCATTGACCATTGCACAAAATGTATCATATACGCCACCGAAATCAACCATCGCTCCATCGTAGAGACTCCAGATCACCTCCCACTAAAATGGGGAAGTCTCACCGATGAGCACCCACACACCAAATCATCGCCCTATCAGGGAGACTCGTCTTTGTTTCATAAAAAGGGACCCATCCTTTATGTTATTGGAAAGTTCCCTTAGTCAGAGTTTTAGCCTATAATATCGTGTGGGATCCGAACCTAATTTTAACCTAATTTCCTGATCACCTGATAGTCTAACCTCTGATACTAGTCAGTCCTTTGGAGTCCATCAAAGGGGGTCCTCACAAGTCTATAATATCGGTCAATCACACTTTTAGGATAAAAATGTAAACACCTAAATGGTTCCATCCTTCAAAATTTCCGATCAACCAATCTTTCGATGACAAAGTAGAGCCATCGGTGTATCACTGGAACCGAACAAAAGGTCCTGCCAGTGAACAGTGTCATGCCAATAGAACATGTGTGCCCAAAATTTTATCGAACATAGAAAAAGGATGTAGGATTGTTCTTGGCCCTAGATGCTCCTGCATCAGACATTTGAGGTTGGAGAAATGTTCCATGAGTGAAGACTCTGGAACACTTGGGCCATTTTGGAACCGATAATCCAAACTGAGTTAGCTCATGTGCCTTCAACCAAGATGCTTCCTCAACCGATTTTCCTTTCCAGCGAACCAGATACTCTGAATACTTTTTACCACGTGTTTTTTTTGCCACCCTAGAATCAATGATTTCATCTACTTCTTCAGTTTGCTTCGCAGGTAACTGATTCACCCAATCTATATTATCAAGGATATCCACAAGCAATTGTGGTTGAACACTTGTCTCTCCTTCAAAATCTTGTAGAAATCACTGACATTGAAAATAGGAGATATATCTACATTCTTCTAAAGTTCAACTTGATATGTATTGGCTAAAAAATTTTGTAGGATCCGGAAAGGACCGATCTTTTTTCCATTTTAACTTATTGTAGGTCCCCTATGGAAACCTCTCCTTTCTTAAGTGAACCCATACCAACTCTCCAATCTGAAATTCTTGCTCTCTTTTGTGATGGTCAGCAAACTCCTTATACTTAGCAATATTCTTCTCTATTTTTTCTTCACTTTTGTTATCCTCGAATCCAGTGCACTCAATTCGAGGGATAACCCCTACAAAACTTGTCTATTTTGTTGCCCACATACAAAAAACACGTAAAACAAGGAAAATTGCATTGGTCCTCGTGCGTGGTCCCCCATCCTAAAAAAGTCATTTTGAGCATTAACCTTTGTTAGTTTTTCAAAATTCACATTTTAAACCAAGTTGTGGAAATTCAGTTTTGGGAGTTAGAAAATTTTCTGCACATGTAGGAGCGTTGATTTTTAGCGCTTTTACATATTACATGTAGGAGCTCTATTTTTCACCACTCTTACATATTTCATGCCTTAGTCATTTTCTGTCACATGTAGGAGCGGGGTTTTTTAGCGCTTCTACATCTCAAAACACAAGTCACATGTAAGAGCTTTGTTTTTCACCACTCTTACATATTCCATGCCTTAGTCATTTTCTAGCACATGTAGGAGTGTGGTTTTTTAGCGCTTCTACATCTCAAAACACAAGTCACATGTAGGAGCTTTGTTTTTCACCGCTCTTACACATTTTATGCCTTAGTCATTTTCTGGCACATGTAAGAGCGGGGTTTTTTAGCACTTCTACATCTCAAAACACAAGTCACATGTAGGAGCTCTTTTTTTCACCGTTCTTACATATTTCATTCCTTAGTCATATTGTGGCACATATAAGAGCGGGATTTTTTAGCGCTTCTACATCTCAAAACAAAAGTCACATGTATGAGCTCTGTTTTTCACCGCTCTTACATATTTCATGCCTTAGTCATTTTCTGGAACATGTACGAGTGGGGTTTTTTAGCGCTTCTACATCTCAAAACCACAAGTCAAATGCAGAAGCTATGTTTTTCACCGCTCTTACATATTTCATGCAGAAACTCTATTTTTCACCGCTCTTACATGTCACATGCAGAAGCTCCATTTTTCACCACTCTTACACTCAAGTGTCCTTCCCACATGATGAAGCACTTTTTTTTAGCACTTTTACATAAAATGCAGTTTCCTCCAAGTGTAAGAGCACTAATTTTTAGCACCCTTGCACAAATTTCTAAAAAATTTACCAACAGCCAGAAACTTCCAAAAATGTGTTATGAGCTCTATTTCGCCCATTTCACACAATTTTTGTCACTTCATTTCCCACATCCATTTGCTCGTCTACAAGAAGATCGATCAAAAGAGTTCACACCATTTTGGATTATACAGTTGATCCAGATGAGGCATTCATACAGGAGACAAAGAAGAAATATGAAGACTTTCGCACCCAATGCAAGGAACCATAAAGACTTCTTCTATCTCCAGTGTTAGATAGTTTTATGCTTTCATTTCTACATTTTGTAAATAGGTTTCGACATCTTACATGTCATTTTCCAAGATGTAATTACATGTAAAAATAGAGATGTTTTCCTATAATGATGGATGACATTTTTGAATAAGTCGACTTGTTAGGTGAGATTTTCCTATATTTTTTCACCTAATCTTCCTAGATTCGCTCATTTGATTTTCCTAAATTTTCTTTCCTCTCCCATCTATAAGTAAGAGAGGATTCTATCGTAATGATGACCTTTTATCTTTTGCAACGAAGTGTTGCCCATTTGAGAAGCAAATACATGAACTTTGTGTTCATCTTTGTGAATCTATTTTGATCAATAAAGAAGTGAGTTGCATACCAAAATTTGTGTTGGAATCGATTATCTTTTGGATTTGATTGAAATTAGCAGTGATTAGTGATTGAGATCTAAAGGGCTTTGAGTAAATCCATGTAAACTTTGAGTTAAACTCTTTTAATCGAATTTATGATATTGATTGAATACTGTTGGTGAATTCTCTACAAGACTTTGTGCTTGTATTTATTCATGTTGTTCGCGGATCTATCGTGGAGTATCTAGAAGAATTTGTGCTTCTAATACAACGTTGGTTACATATCTCAAAGGATTCATTAGTGAAATCTACGAAACGACTTTGTGCCTTCATGAGTTTTCTTGTTTTATCATTTATCGTTATCATGATGGTATTCTTAGTGTTTTCTTTGACAAGATAAGAATATTGGAATTGTTGCTTTTTTTTTAGTTTGAAGTTGTATCAAATTAGGAACTTAAAACCGTGAAGCATTGTAAAACATATTCTCTAAAAAAAGAGAGAATTAAAAATGTGACACACCCCCATCTCTTAATCTTAGTGTACATCATTGTGAATACTTAATTAGTTTTACTTAGTTTCAATAAGTAGTAAGAAGGGTGCCTCCCCTTTCTAAGAGGAGAGATTGTATCTCACACAAATGTGGCTGAAATCAAGTTTTGTAATATGTTAAAGGGATTACATAATTTCTTCTTGATGCAAATCTTTAATATATTCTACAAAATCCTCCACCACAGCACTTGTCTTCACCAAGTTTGCACTATCTCTAAGTTCGTGTATGCCCCTAGGGCTGAAACCATACACCACATGGATTGGACTCGTTCCAATACTCCTTTTCACTGAATTATTATAGGAAAACTCTGCCTGTGACAACATCAAATCCAACTGTTTTGGTTTATCTCCTATCAAACATCAAAGAAGATTACTCAAACTCATGTTCACAACTTCAGTCTGACCATTTGTTTGTGAATGGTAGGCTAAACTAAAACCCAAATGTGTACCTAATTTCTTCCACGATGTGTGCTAGAAATGACCAACAAACTTTGTATCCCGATTAGATATGATATTCTTAGGAAATCCATGCAACCGAACTATTTCTTTGAAAAACAAATTTGCTATGTGGGAAGCGTCACTAGCTTTCTGACATGGAATAAAATGAGCCATTTTTGAAAATCTATCAACAACCACAAAAAATGAATCGTTACCTCTTTGAGTTCGAGGCAGCCCCAACACAAAATCCATGCTAATGTGTTCCCATGGTCTCTCTACAACTGGTAATGGCTGATACAGTACGGTATTTTGCTTCATACCCTTCGCATGTTGACAAACTCTACATCCTTGTACCATTTTATTGACATCTACACTCATTCCTGGCCAATAATAGCTTTCATTCAACAACACAGTTGTCTTATCTATCCCAAAATGTCCTAATCCACCACTGTGCTTATCTCTAATAAGATTCTCCCTCATGGAACCTCTTGGTATACACAACTTCTCTTTAAACAACAAGCTCTCTTGAATGAAATACTCCAACCATGGAGTTGATCCAGTTGAGTTGGATTCTTGCATGCTAACCATGCCTCTCTGAAATATGGGTCATGCTCATACAACTCATCTAACGCATCAAAGGAAACAACACTCACTCTCATCTCATTTAGAAAAAAAATTCTTCTACTTAATGCATCAATGACCCTATTGGATTTACCACTTCTATGCTTCAACACAAAAGAATAAGTTTGCAAGAATTCAACCCACTTGAAATGCCTTTGATTCAACTTACCTTGGTTGTTTATGAATTGCATGGCATGATGATCTGTATACAACACAAATTCTTTCGGCAATAAATAATGCCTCCACTTCTTGAATGCTTGCACTATTGCATAGAACTCCTGATCATACAGTGAATATTTCCTCTTGGTTTCATTCAACTTCTCACTGAAGTATGTGATTGGTCTTCCTTCCTAGCTGACAACTCCTTCAATTGTTGTTCCACTTGCATCACAATTTACCTAGAAAACTTTTCTAAAATTTGGTAACACCAACACTGGTTGTTTTGTCACCTTGTTTTTCAACAACTGAAAACTCTTCTCTGTTGCAGCTCTCCATTGGAACTCTTTTCTTGTCCCCTTCATTGTCTCGGTAATGGGAGCACATATCCCACTGAAATTTCTTATGAACTTCCTGTAGAAACTTTCCAACCCATGAAAACTACAAGCTTCAAAAGTACTCTTTGGCGATGGCCACTCGACAATAGCCTTTACTTTCTCCGGATCCATTTTTAGTCCTTCCTCAGAAATCATAAATCCCAAGTATACTAACTCCTTCTTCATGAAGGTACACTTTTTCAGATTCACCATTAACTTCACTTATTTTAGTCTTTGCAAAATAGCTCTAATATGTTCTAAATGCTCTTCTTTTGTTTTACTGAAAATTAAAATATCATCAAGATATACAATGAAAAACTTACCAAGATAGGGTTTCAACACTTGATTCATCAATCTCATGAATGTATTGGGTGCATTTGTTAATCCAAATGGCATGACCATCCACTCATATAGTATGTCCATCTTGAATGTTGTTTTCCACTCATCCCCTTCATGAATTATGATTTGATGATAGCCACTTTTTAGATCAATCTTTGTGAAATACCTTGCTCCGCTCAAACAATCCATTAAATCATCCCTTCTTGGTAATGAAAATCTATATTTGATGGTGATCTTGTTGATTGCATGGGAGTCTGTACACATCCTCCATTCACCTCCTTTCTTAGGCACTAATACAGTTGGTACAACACATGGACTGAGACTCTCCCTAATCAAACCTTTGTCCAACAACTCTTGTACTTGTCTATTTACCTTTTCATTCTCTTGTGGTGCCATCCTATACGCTGCCTTGTTTGGAAAACTCGCACCTGGAATCAAATCCATGCAATGACTGATTTCCCTCACTGGTGGTAGTCCATCTGGTAACTCCATCATTATGCCAGCATACTCATCCACCAATTCTTGAACTTCTACCAGCAACTTTTCTGCCTTTTCTGTTGTCAAGTTCTGAGGTGGGTGTGCTACCACTGCATAACAAACATCATCCTTCTTCAGATCCTTCAGGAACTGCTTTCCTGCAACAAAACACACCTTGGAAGTACCTTCAGTGTCTTCATCCTTATCCTTCATGGGATTCAAAGTAAATTCTTGACCATCTTTCTTAATGGTATATGTATTATTCTTACCATCATGAACAGCTTGACAGTCAAACTTCCATGGTCTTCCCAGCAAAATATTACATGCATCCATTGGCATTACACACAAAGTATTTAATCCTTGTATTTACCAATCTGAAAATTAACCAAGCATTTTTCTCTTACCAATAATTGATGATCCTCCGACAACCACGAAACCTTGTATGGACTGGGATGCTTCGTCCTTTTCAGCTTCAACTTTCTCACCATTTCGTCAGACACAATGTTGTCTATGTTGCCACTATCTACAATCACTTTACAACACTTACCACCCGACTTGCATCTGGTTCTGAACAAGTTCCTTCTTTGCATCGGTTTTGCTTCTACCTTCTCAAGACTTAACAAAATCTTCCTTATCATCAAGGATTCTCTGTCCTCTAGATCTTCTCCATGCTTTGTAGTTTCCACCATTTCATCTTCAATTTGGGCCGCATGCACTCTGGCCTCCTTTCCTTTTCCTCCACCTTGAACTTGTGGGAATTCAAAATACGTGTGCCCGATCTCACCATATTTGTAGTAGGTAATAGTGAAACCTCTACCTCTTCCTCTTCCAAAACCTCCTCTTCCTCAAGATGACTCTCCTTTTCCTCAAAAATCTCCTCTACCTCCCGTGTCTTGAGAGGTACCTTCTCCATCATGTTTGGTAGAATATCCTCTTCCACCACTGCCCTGTCCTTGACCGCGAGCATTTCTGCCTGTACCTCTGTTATTGCCTTGTTTCTTCCTATTCAATTTATCCTCAGCTTTCAAGGCACATTGATAAGCCTCCTCCACACTTTGCAACTTGAGAAAAATTATCTCATCTTGAATGGAAACTTGCAAACCATTTAGGTATCTTGCAACTTGCTCAAACTCATCCTCATTGTGGTATGCTTGAACACTCAATTGATAGAACTCTTCAGTGTACTCCTTGACACTAGACTCTCTCTATTTCCTAAACAGACTTATTTGATAGTCTGCAGGCATGAACTTTTCCTTTAGTTTATTCACCATGTAGTCCCATGATTTTATCTTTTCCTTACCTCTCTATTGACTATTGGTCTGCAAATGATCCCACCATAAGGATGCATTCCCCTTCAACTTTGTGTAGGCATATTTCACCTTCTTTTCATCCATAGTACTTCAAATTTGAAGCACTTCTCCATCTTAGTGATCAAATCCAGTAACTCATCAAAATTCAGGTTCCCTTTATACTCAAGAGGGTCAAAATAGGGTCTGGTATTTATTTTGGTTAGGGCTCGAATGAACCTCTCTTCCCCTCAATCAAGTTTTGGTTGTTCTCCTTTAGCTTCAGCATGTTCTTCTTCATCACTCATATCATTGGCATGATGACCTCTTCATTGTGCATTCTCAACAGCCTCTAATCTGGCCGCAGTCCCTCTCAACATTTTTACCAGGATGGGGTTTGTTTCTCTTCACACTCATCATCCTCTGCCTCATCCTCTTTGTGCCATCTTACACAAGTCCTCTGCAGTTGTGGGTCTCCTTCTTTCTTACCCACAAAAAATTATCTATAGGACTTTGTAGTTGCTTGACACCTTCCCAAGAGAAACCTAGTCTGATACCACTTGGTGCAGTTGAGACCGAAGGGTCTTGCTAGACTATCCAATCTCATAGCCAATACAGGAACACACACATAAAGATCAAAATGAATGCACAGGAGAACAAATATATTTTTGTTGTTCAATAATAGAGATACATTCTGATATTCTCTTCAAAGCATCATTTTGTGTTTTCTTTCACTACTCTTGACCCCTTCTCTACCCTACACTACTCTATGCTATCACCCTACTGACACTACACACTATTCTCTTATTCTTTCAGGTTGGCCATGCATTTTATCTCTCTCAAGTCAAAGTTTTTGGAATGGAATAATAATCAGATTTTTCATCATTATCAATAGCTCATCAAGTCGGCCAATCGAGGTTGGTTTCCACAACAACGATGTGGGAAACCAATGAATATCACTATGACATGTACTTCCATTGACCGTTGCACAAAATGTATCACATACGCCACTAGAACTGACCATCACTCCATTGTAGAGACTCCAAATCACCTGCCATTGAAATGGGGAAGTCCCACCGATGAGCACCCACACACCAAATCATCTCCCTATTGGGGAGACTCATTTTTGTTTCATAAAAATGGCCCCATTGTGTTATCGGAAAGTCATCTTAGTCATAGTTTTATCCTATAATATCTTGTGGGATCCGAACCTAATTTTAATTCGATTTCCCGATCACCCAATAGCCTGACCTCCGATACTAGTCATTCCTTTGGAGTCCATCAAAGGGGAGTCCTCACAAGTCCATAATATTGGTCGATCGCACTTTTAGGATAAAATTGCACACACATAAATGGTTCCATCCTTCAAAATTATCGATCACCTGATCTTCTGATATTGTCGATCATCCAATCTTTCGATGACAAAGTAGAGCCATTGGTGCATCGCTAGAACCAAACAAAATGTCTTGCCTGTCGATGAACAATGTCATGCCAATAGAACATGTGCACCCAAAATTTGATCGAACAACATAGGAAAATGATGCAGGATCTTTCTTGGCCCTGGATGCTCCTGCATCACATTGAATATCAAGGATAGTGCATTTCATCGAATTTCTACAATATCTCATGCTAAACAGAAAATAGAATTGGTTGCTTTAATTGATAAAACAAAATAAAGAACAAAACAAGACAATCTGGATTCCAACACCTAATAGAGATGAACTTGAAACTGAGATCAATCTTTCACTACAATTTTAGCTCCTCCGAAAACCCCAATCTAGAATTTTGAAAACAACATCTAAGATCATCAACAATGGAATGTCAATATTTTTACAAAAAAATTCTTGCAGAATCCCCAATTCAAACCTCCAAAACCAGATGAAAAGTCTCCCAAAAACTAGAAAAATATTCACGGGAACAAAAAGCAAGACCCTTTTCCCTAAAAATGAAATTAATTATAATGAAAAACCCCCAAAAGATAATTATTTTCAAAAAAGAAAGGTTGTTGAAGATTCCCTGTAATTTATTTTTAGATAATAATTAATTTTCTTATGACAACTTGAGCTACATGTAGCTACATGCTCACTGGGACTATTATGTGCAATCCCATTTAGAAATTTCATTTAATGCCTCCATGAACCAACTATTATATTTACTTATCATATTACTATTATTATTTAACCATTTATTTATTGCAACATCCATTATAATATTTTATTTTATATCACAATATTTTACCATACTTTTTTAATTTATTATAAACCATCATAATTAATAAATATATTTATATTTAGTTAGCAAAATACTTTTTTTTTAACTAAATAATTTAATTTTAAAGAATTAATTAACCAAGAACGACTTTTGTATGTATTTATCAACTTGTTTTTTACTTTATATTTAATACATCGATTAATCAAAACAATATTATAAAGAAAATCTAAATTAAGCAACCAAATATCAAAAACAATTACCTAAACATAAACAAGGTCGAAAACAAGACCAACTGATCGCAAACAACAAACAACGTTGGCAGGTAACCGACTATCTACTCATCCTCTTCGAGGATGATGGCTAGGGTAGGGGATCTTATGTTATGTTCGAAGAACTATTCCATTGGGTTTAAGGTATGCTCAGACCTACTAATTCAGGTGGAGTTGATGCCTGGTACCTGCAACCTGCAACAAACAAAATGGTCGAACATATATATAATCATACAATCAGGCACACCATAAGAGGAAATTGTAGCATAGCAGGGTACTCACAAATGAGTAATGTGACACTGTCCCTTTCACCAAAACACATCAAACAAGTAACCACAATAATGCATAACAATCAGTTACATAACAAACAGGATAGAACAATCACCAAATAATTGCATAACAACCATGATTAGATAAACACATAATGCTCATAATAAGATTAACCCACATAATCTAATAAGTCCATGTAATTTCCATAACATGTGCACAAACTCAAGTAATAGAAGTATCATCAAAGTGTCATCAAAATGTCATCATAGCAATAAGTCAAACATCAAACAAAATATCATAATGGTTGATCCTAAGCAGAATAACTATCAGTCTAACAGAAAACAAAATGAGGAGCACTACATCCAATCTCTCATCCAACAATCTTGCATATAAATTTTCATGCATTGTAACAATCAACACAAACTCAAGGTTATTTCTGGGGTAGTCCATGAGATGGCATCTCTTTGAAGCATTCTGTCAAATAGTTCCCACTATAACAACTACCAATTAAATTTAAAACTTATTATGCTTGCAACCTTGGGTTGCCACTTAAATTTATCCCTAAAGTTTTTACATTAAGATACACTTAAGGTATGGTTGTTCTCACACACACACTATATATATATATAATCAGCATTATTTAGAAACAGTATCATTATACATAAATATGAGTCTATATAAGATTATATATATAGATATATATATATATGTATAATGCTAATGTTTCTATATAATGTTGATTATATATGTATATATATATATATATGTATAATCTTATATACATAGATATCTATATCAGATTAAATATATAAATATGTATATATGTATATACATAAATTGAAATATATATATATATATACATATGTATATAAATATATATATATATATATATATATATATATAATTTGATACTAATATATCATTGTCTTAAAAACCTCATCACTGAAACAAAGAAATCCCATACCCAAATAGAGTAATAATTACTTCACAGACACTAAAATAATTGCAGCATATAATGAAACCATACATGACATCCATACAGTGTTGTGAATTTGAGAAGATAAGTGGAGAAAAATATATTAACACAATGAGAAGATCAAACATACAAAATTCATTCATGCAGACCTTTATCAATGTCATTGTGTAGCACAAAAAGGATAAGTAGCAAGGCATTGATGACCTTTTGATAGAATGTCTCAAGGACTAAAATGATGTCTTGGCAGTTCATATAGATAGAAAACTACGTGTGAGAAGTAGATGAAGACAGTTGAATAGGATAGCAGATGTCACATAGGCCAGTGTATTAATAAGGATATATTGCATATGTTGTTTGACAGTGCATAAATGGAATAAGTATTTAAAGGACAATTCACAATAAGAAAAGGGAAATATGAAGCAAAAAGATTTAGTTTATATTGCATATTAGGGCACCATACATGGCATTTCAATATAAAGGACATATTTTACAATCTATGAGTCCTCAAGAAAGCTAATCATACATGCTAGTAAGTTGGGAAGTAGCCTAATGCAAGGACAATCATAGAGCAAGGTGAAAGTATTTGATGTTATAGAAGTGTAAGGGTTATATAAATAGGAAATATATATAATCTAATATACATATATATTTATATAATCTTATATAGACATATATCTATATCATATTAAATATATACATATGTATATATGTATATATAGAATTTGATATATATACATATGTGTGTGTGTGTGTATATATATATATATGTATGTGCATATATGCATATATATAATTAATTTGATGCTAATATATCATTGTGGGAAAAATGCAATACCTAAAACACAGAAAACCCATACCCAAATAGAATAGTAATTACTTCACAGTCACTGAAATAATTTCAACGTATAATGAAACTATATGTGACAGCCATAGAGTGTTGTGATTAACCCATATCATTGTCTAAAAATGTAAGGTGAAATGACGAGTAGAGGTTTCCTCAAACCAAGAGACATTGCATGATTTGTAATCCTCAAACCAGTCAAGAAATTGGGACAAAAACTATGTACCCATTAAATTTCATGATTAAAAATGAGGGATTCTAAATAAAATCTGACAATGTTCTATTTATTTCACATTCTATGTAATGATTTAATAGTATGAATTCAAATAAAATCATTGCACTGAAACCCTTGATGCCATAAAGAAACCCATAAATAGTGATGAGGGCACAACCCGAGACACAAAAAAAATAACCCACAAACAAAAGAAATTTTATTATTCAGAAAATGGAGCTTCTTACATGCAGAGGATCTCAAATCCCCAAGTTCTACAACACATGCAAGTTACAGATAGCTCCAGAATAACCCTTTCGCAATATGCGAGCTTGTCCCCCAAAATGTTACCCAAAAATTAGAAACCCACCCATAAATAGAGCTCCTCATTAGTTTGGAGCCAAAACAACATTCAAATTTGAGTTTAGGCAGTTTGGCGCCGAAAATTTACAACATGAAGTTCAAATTCCAAAAGAGCATTTGCAACTGTATCTTCTAGAAAGTGTGCCAACTTCTCGGGGCCATAACTTTTGATCCGGGGCTCCGATTCGTGAACCGTTTGAACCGTTGGAAAGGTCTCGAAGTCAAGAACGCGCTTGAAATTAGCTATGCCGATTTCGGCAAGTTTCGGGGCCGATCCGAGAACTCTAAGTGCCTCAAATCTCACTCGGAAGATTTTCAGGTGCAAATCTGGGAAACTAAAAACCACTGGATGCGGCCGATCTGAGAACTCTAAGTGCCTCAAATCTAACTCGGAAGATTTTTAGGTACAAATTTGGGAAACTAAAACTGCAATATCTTTCAACCCAGGAACCGAAAATAAAAATCATAAATTAGGAATTTCATTATGACGAAAAGGGTATCCAAAAATGTAAAAAGATCTAAAAACTAAGAAACTTGAAATTTAACTATTTTTGGGTGATGCAAGATTGCCCTTACACCACTGGATGCTCCTGCATCAGACACGAGGGAGCTAATTTGAGAAGTGACCCATCACGTCTCTCGAGATGGTGGAGAGAGAAAACTTAAGCAGTCAACCTCTACCTTAGGCAACCCGAGGATGAATCTTCAGCAGACCTTCCTTTCTACTAGATATTCTTCATCTTGCATTACAGTACTCCTTCCACGACTATCGAGTTTCAATCTCCTCCTTTTTACAGTAGGTTACGGAATCCCTGCTTTGTTCCATCATAGGTACTTCCTACATTGCCACGCTAATGATACTCATCCAAATCTGAAATATTGAACAAATGTTGAATCCATCCGGCAACTCTACCTCATATGCATTCCCTGAATCATGCCTCTTTAAAATTTTATAGGGACCGAACTTCTTCATCTTCAATTTGTTATATGTTCCCACTGGAAACCTTTCTTTCCTCAAGTGGACCATCACTTCATTACCAATCTGAAACTCCTTATGCCTCTTCTTCTGATCTGCCTTAGCCTTATACTGCATATTCATCTTGTTAATATGTTCTCTTACCTTCTCATGTATATCCTTGATGTCTTCTACAAAATCTTCGGCTTTAGGACTTATTTTCTTCTCTTGGTCCATCTTCTTCAATTAAGGTTGTTGGAATACCTCCATACACAATCTAGAATGGTGATCTACCGATGCTTCTATTGGCTTGAGACTTGTAAGAAAATTATGCACAGAGGTAGAATCAAGTCCCATCCTTAGGTTTATCTCCTACAGAAGCATCATTGGATTACCCGGACTCCACTGTCATTAACAACCTGCAATACGCCCATCTATTTGTGGATGGTGTGCAGGCCCGAACTTCAACTCTGTCTTGGCTTGCTTCCACAAGGTCCTCCAAAAGTACCCCACAAATTTGGTGTCGATCTGAGAAACAATACTCTTTGGTAGACCATGTAGCCTCACCACCTCTTTGAAGAACAAGTCGGCAATGTGGGCGCATCATGGAATGTAGACATGGGATGAAATGTGCCATCTTAGAAAACCTATCAACAACCACAAAGTGAACCATTCCCTCGTTGTGTCATGGAAACCAAGAACAAAGTTCATGCTTATATCCTCCCATGGCCTGTTGGTATAAGGTAAAGAGGTTGATATAAGCACAATATGCAGCTCACTCCTTTAGCCATCGACATATACAGCTTTGGCCGCAAACTTCTTCACATCTGTGACAAGCAGAGGGCAATAATAATGCTCACTAATAATGGCAATGGTCTTATCGGAATAAAATGTCACGCCATTCCTCCACTATGCTTCTCCTTTATCGGGTTCTCCCTCATGGAAATCCTCGGGATACACAATTGACTTCCCTTAAATAACATGCCATCCTGGATTATGAAATCCAGCCACCTTGTCCTGTCCACTGTAACAGGTTCCTTGCAAGCTTTCCAAGCCTTTGCAAAATTGGGATCTTCTGCATACAGTGTCTTGAGTTCATTAAACCCAACCACTTCAATCTGCATCATTGTCATCAATGTATGCCTCCTGCTTAAGGCATCTGCAACCCTATTTGACTTCCCACTCCTATGTTTCAAAACAAAGGTATAACTCTGCAAAAACTCTACCCATTTCATATGCCTCTGATTTAATTTTCCTTGACTATTTAGATGCTGCAGGAAGCTTGATGATCATTATAGAACAAATTCCTTGACAACAAATAATGTCTCCATTTCTTTAATGTGAACATCGCTGTAAAATTCTTGATCATATACAGAATACTTTCTCTTGGCATCATTTAACTTTTCACTGAAATAGGAAATGGGCTTACCTTCTTGGCTCAACACAGCTCCAATGGCACAACCACTAGCATCACAATCCACCTGAAACACCTTGTTGAAATTTGGGAGGGCTAGAACAGGTTGCTCTATCACCTTCTGCTTCAACAGTTCAAAAATTTTTGCTGCTCGAGTGCTCCACTTGAATTATTTTCTATCCCCTCTCATTGTTTCAGTCAAGGGTCCAAAAATACTACTGAAGTTTCTAATGAACTTTCTATAAAAACTATCCAAACCATGGAAAGATCTCACCTCGGTAGTAGTTCTTGGGGTAGGCCATTCCAAAATAGCCTTCACCTTCTCTGGGTCCATCTTGAGACCTTCTGCTGAGATAGCAAACCCCAAGTACACTAACTCCCTCTTCATAAAACTGCACTTCTTTAGATTAATCAACAGTTTCTCTTCTCTTAACTTCTCAAAGGCTCTCCGAATATGGATCAAATGCTCATCCAACGTCTTACTAAAAATCAAAATATTATCTAAATACACAATAACAAAACTTCCCAGAAATTCTTTTAGTACCTGATTCATGAGCCGCATGAATGTGCTCGGTGCATTGGTTAGCCCAAAAGGCATGACTAACCACTCATACAGGCCCTCTTTGGTCTTGAAGGTAGTCTTCCATTCATCTCCCTCTCCAATCCGGATCTGGTGATACCCACTCTTTAGATCAATCTTTGTGAAGTACTGAGCTCCACTCAAACAGTCCATCAGGTCATCCATCCTTGGCAGGGGAAATCTGTACTTGATTGTTATCTTGTTTATGGCTTGAGAATCTGTACACATCCTCCACTCCCCATCCTTCTTTGGTGCTAGTACTGTAGGTACTACACATGGACTCAAACTCTCCCGTATCAAACCCTTTCTGAACAACTCTTGAACTTGTTTGTTTAACTCCTCATTTTCTGCTAGAGTCATTCTATGAGCTGCCTTATTTGGAAAATTGGCTCCAAGAATCAAGTCAATCTGATGGTTGATCTTCCTTATTGGTGGTAAACCCTCAGGTACATTATCAGAAACAATATCCTAAAACTCATCCAACATCCTAGAAACTTCTTTCGGAACCTTCTCACTATCCTCCTTACTCACTCTAGGAATCAATGCATAACACACACGCTCATGCTTCATACCTTCTAAAAATTTTCTTCCATCTACATAACAAATTTTAGCACTACTGCATACCTTTTCTTCGGTCTCCTTCAGGGGTTTCAACTTGTGACGAACCCCATCCTTTGTCAAGGAATAAGTGTTTGCATAGCCATCATGTATAGCTCGCCTATCGAACTGCCACGGCCTCCCCAACAACATGTGACAGGCATCCATGGGGATGATATCACAGAGTACCTCATCATGGTAGCTCCCGATCTTGAACTTTACTAGGCACTGCTCATTGACCAAAGCTTTGTGGTCTTTCTACAACCAAGCAATCCGATATGGATGTGGGTGTCTTTCCCTCTTCAGCTTCAACTTTGTGACCATATCCTCACGACCGCAGGTGCTCGGTGCTCCCGCGAGTCAATAATAACATCACAACATTTTCCTTCACACTTGCACCTTGTCTGAAACAGATTCTTCCTCTATTCTGGTTCCTTTTCCTCAGTCACTAGGGCTCTCCTAATCACTAGGGTTTCTCCCCTTTCAACATCATCTAAATGTTCATATTAGGCCTCCTCATCTGCATGCGCAACCCTTCCATGAACTTTTGGCCTTTTGTCTGCCCTTCCCTAGTGTTGTGGACATTCATAGGCTCGATGCCCTTCTTCACCACACTGGAAACACATTCCTCTAAAACCCACCCCTTCCAGATCCTTGTCCATATCTCCCTCGCCCTCTACCTCTTTGGTCACCACTGTTCTGATCACGAGGGCGGTAGGAGTTGTCATTCCTTTGGTTTCGGCTGGTACCCACACCTTCACTTTTCTTTTCATCATCGTTTCGGCTTCTGAAGGTCGCCATTGCCCTTCGCTTTGACCTCCTGGTCCTTTTTGCTTGCCATCAAATCTTTTTGATCGACTTCTCTTCCACCTTTAGAGCAAGCAAATTACACATCCTCAATGGTAGTCCATTACGACTATAGAGCTTAACTCCTCTGAGATGCTTTCGGTCGTAGCCATTAAGATGCTCGGGCTACCTTCTCGCCAGTGGCCTCTGTGTGACTGATTACGATGATTATCTTGTAGAAATCTTGTTATATTCTCCACACCAGATCTGCTTCCTTGCTTCAACCCTTGCAATATCTCCAATAGATCTAACTTGTAGTCCACTGGTATGAACTGCTTCTTCAGTTTCTCTACCATGCATTCCCATCTGGTGATCTTTCCTTTTCCTCTTTGATTTCTTTCCAACTGGACTTCTTTTCACCAAATACTAGCATGGCCCTTATTCATTTTGTAAAACTTAACCCACGATCACGGGTCCTCTATTTCCTCATACTCAAAATATTCTTCTAGCTCGTTGATCGAGTCGATCAACTCTTTCTGGTTCAAACTTCCAGAATAACTGGGGACTTCTGCTTTGGGTCTTTTCCCGATCTTTGAAATGGCGCTTATTAGCCGCATTTGGTCCTGATCAATTTCTTCTTCTTCCTCTTCTACATCTAGACCTTCTTCCTCTCCTTCATCCTCACTTTCCTCCCTCGGGTTTAACCACTCTTCCTCAGCGCTTTCTTGTAGCATCAATCGTCTGCGGAGAACGCGGTGCATCTCTTCCACCCGGCATTTACGCCACCTCGACCACCTCTAGCACCACCATGCCTACCGATCCTCTTAGAGGCATCTTTCTTGACCTCGACCCATAACCATGGTCCTGGTGTGAACTGCCTCACGATTGGCGATCTGTCCACATGCTCAAGAAAAACTTGGCTCTGATACCACTTGATGAGGGTGTAACCCAAGACACAAAAAAATAACCCACAAACAAAAAATTATTATTCAAAGAAATGGAGCTTCTTACATAGGATCTCAAATCCCCAAGTTCTACAACACATACAAGTTACAGAAAGGTACAGAATCACCCTTTCGCAATATGTGAGCTTGTCCCCAAAAAGTTACCCAAAAATTAGAAACCCACCCATAAATAGAGCTCCTCTTTTGTTTGGAGCCAAACAACATTCAAATTTGAGTTTAAAATGGGTTTAGTAAAATTTACAACATGAAGTTCAAATTCCAAAAGAGCATTTGCAACTGTATCTTCTAGAAAGTGCACCAACTTCCCGAGGCCATAACTTTTGATCCGGGGCTCTGATTCGTGAACCGTTCGAACCGTTGGAAAGGTCTCAAAGTCGAGAACACGCTCGAAATCCACTACGCCAATTTTGGCAAGTTTCGGGGCCGATCTGAGAACTCTAAGTGCCTCAAATCTCACTCGAAAGATTTTCAGGTGCAAATCTGGGAAACTAAAAACCATTGGATGAGGCCGATCCGGGAACTCTAAGTGCCTCAAATCTCACTCGGAAGATTTTTAGGTGCAAATATGGGGAACTAAAACTGCAATATCTTTCAACCCAAGAACCGAAAATAAAAACCATAAATTAGGAATTTCATTATGACGAAAAGGGTATCCAAAAATGTAAAAACATCTAAAAACTGAGAAACTTGAAATTTAACTATTTTTGGGTGATGCAAGATTTCCCTTACACCACTGGATGCTCTTGCATCAAATAGATAATGTAATCCTCAAACTACTCAAAAAATTGGGACAAAAAATATATACCCATTAAATTTAATGATTAAAAATGAGGGATTCTGAATAAAATCTGGCAATGTTCTATTTATTTCACATTCTATGTCATGATTTAATAGTATGAAGTCAAAAGAAATCATTTCACTGAAACCCTCATGCCATAAAGAACATTTTTTTCAACAATGTAATGAAACCCTGAACAGAAATAGACAATGTAATTCTCAAACCAGTCAAGAAATTTGGACAAAAACTCTATACCCATTAAATTTCATGATTAAAAATGAGGGATTCTAAATAAAATATGCCAATGTTCTTTTTTTTCACATTCTATGTAATGAGTGCATAGTATGAATAGAAAATAATTCATTGCATTGAAACCCTTTGTGCCATATAGATAAATGATGAAAAACAGAGCAAAATGCATGAATATTAGTACCAAAACCCGATTATTGAGCTTACATTTTGCAAGGAGAAAAGATGTGGTGACTATTACCTATTACCAAATGAGACCACACAGTGAAGAGGTCATTCACAGGAGGTTGCAGGCTAGAGAATGATGGGAGGAAGGGAGCTCAAGAAATAATGAATGTTGAAAACCGCAGGAGATAATTATGTATGGGCTAAAAAATTCCTGGCGGCCTATGGTGAAGTTGATTACAACCCATGGTGAAGTAGATGTATACATGGCATGTAGTGGACATAATCATGTGGTCAGGTAAATAAATTTCCCCCACCTCCTAGCATTAAAACATTTAAATATGAGTGTCCCCACATGTAAACACACATTGAAGGTGTTTTTATATCGTAATTGGAATTTTTATATGTTTTTATTGGTTGTCCAATAAATGGGTAGTGGCAAAGTTGTTGTTACGTAGTGGATGATACCTTCTAAACACCTTTTTTTTTACCACTTCTCATTTATCGGGTTCTACAACATGCATTGTTAATACCCAAAAGCCAAAATTTTTGATATAAGCGAATAAGTCGTGTTTGGAGAGAACCAAAAAAAATTCAAATTTTGATGTATCTTTTAGGATCTATGGGTGTGTGAACTTAGCTATGGCAACTACTGGTACGTTTTCACTAGTATAGTTAGGTTAATCAGGGAATATAAATTCCAAATCATTCCAATCCATTTCTTGTCCCTTAAAGATGCAAATCTAGGTCTAATTGGCTCACCTTCATGGCTGAAAGTCAATCTATACACCTTGTTGATCTCCATCTTAATGAAACCCTAGAGAAATGTATTGAATCATATTGTTCTAAGTATTTACTAGACTTAGGATCACCTTTTTCTATGTTTATAAAATAATAGGATAATCATGGTTACCTTTTCTTTTAAAAAGTATGCAAAGTCTTCTTTTATAATGATTGTTTCCAAACCACTTAAAGTACATAGTCATCAATACAAAATAAGCATATGACAATGAAAATATAGTGTTGACAAAGGAAAAAGGGTAGGGTATGGTAGGAATCCAAGATATTATAGTATATTTACTCAATCAAACCTAGAAGGTAGAAAGGAATAATAGTCTATAGGTGCATGGTCAAAAACTTACCTTAAGTCATGAGGACTATAAAATCATATGTCAATGTAGAAGGTAAATACTTCATGGATGATAGTTAGATGTTTGTGTTTTTTAGAGAATTTCAAAACAATATTGTCCCTAAGTAAAGGGTATAAGGGATTTGGCACAAGAATTTCAAATGATAATGCATTGTCATATATTTCAAAGGCATAGAGATTAGAAAATGTGGACAGTAGTGGTGATACTTGTAAAAATTTGCCTCTTGACCTCTTCAAATACTTTTAAAATATGATAAATGTCCATATTTGTTATGGCTTCTATGAAATTACATTAGGGTTTCGTAGAAACCCTAAAACATTGTGAAACCCTTGCACTTTTGTTTTAATCTTGTGTTGAATGTATGCCTCATTAGTTTGATCCATCAATTTAAAACTTTAATACAACCACTTTGCATTTTGACTAGCCCTCTTTGCTAAGCAACCAATTAGGCTCATTCCTTGTATACTTTTTAAAATACCACACAACATTTTATAAATTTTTGAGCCCTATAAGACACATGACATTATTTTGCACACCTCCTTCAGTTCACTAAAAACTATTAATTTTACCATTGTATCCCTTGAACTTGTGAAATGATATTCCACTTCTCTTCATTTCTGACATGTATGGGTCTATTGCTAATAAAATTATAAGCCTTATCATTTTCATTGGTAACTGGTCTCTTTGGTTCTCAGTAACATAAGTTTCCCTACGATATCTTTTTAATTGTATGTCACTAACACCTTTCCCTAGTAGCCTAAGTTGTTTCAATGTACTACACATGCCTTTTAAGCCCTTAAGTTATAAATTAATGCACTCGTAAAGTGGTCAACATAAAAAATTTCACACAAACTATATGATTCACGAAACCCCTTATTGAATTTTTATTGTCCCCTTGAACAAGCAAAGTACTATGTAATAAGGGGTCATGTCTATTTTTCACAAGTTTCTTCTATCATAGAGGCTTTAATATTTTACTTGTTCCTTTTGTGAACTCCCAAAATCTTGCCACATGTATTCCTATGTCTCTTTATTGATTTTTTCTAGGATTTTTCTCCTTCGCAAAATATTGTTGCACTTTCCTTTTGCATTCATGAAGCTCTGAAATGGTGACATGTGTCTAGGTGCTACAACAACTAAGTTTAATGTTGCAGAATTGCACCTAGGGGCAATTCCACATTCTGGCATTTTTTCCTAGCATTTATGACACTTTGAAACATTAATGAAAAAATCTCATACGTCATAATTTTGTGATTCTAACTCCATGCAAACTTGTGGCTGAGCGATAGAAGCCTAGCAACATGTTTCTCAAGAATCTAAACTCTGGACGCATGCGCGACGCTCTAGCATCCTGGCGGTTTCTCGAGTTCAAAACGTGGAATCTAGAATACTAACCCTTGAGATGTGTATCCTAGTAGTTATATTCTAAAAGTAATGGCTCTTTGTCTGTCTTGCAAGCATTAAAAACCTCTTTTTGGCTCTCATTTGGGGGCTAGAAGACATAACTCAAGCTCTCTTGTTTCTTTGCTCCAACTTTGAGATCTCCTCATCTTTGATAGTAGTGTTCTCACAAGCGAAGCCATGCCGGATTGAGGTCCTCCCATAAGCAGCAAGCACTCAATGGTTCGTCTATGTGCTCTAGAGAGGGTCTAGTCTCGTGGGTAATGCTCTCTCTCTCTCTTTCACTTTCCTTTCATACTTGTCCTTTTACTATCTTATGGTGCAGGCTCTACTCCTGAGTGTATTTTGCTTTCACCACACACTTCTTGTGGTGCGGGTTCTACTCCTGAGCAAGTTTTTCTTTCACCACATGCTTTGTTTACTTCTTTAGCACTCCTTTCCAATTTGGTTGTTCATGGAGGTGAGAACACCAAAGCGGGGTCTAACTAAGGCAGGCCCCAATATAGCCACCCAACAACTTTCCTCTCATTCTTTTGTGTGTAGGTCACGAAAAGGAAATTGGAGTGAAGATTCAGACGTCCAGAGGAAGGTAAGATTTCTCCAAGCATCCTTGTGTTCATTTCAATTTCTAGTTTTCTGATTAGTTATATAGTTCAGTACGGCTCACCCTTGAACTTAGAAGTAAAGCTTATTTCTATTTGTTTGAGTTCTTGAGTTCTTTGTTTCCCAAGACACTAGCATGTCCTTTAGACGACAACGCATCATGTTGCATCCCAGAACTGCGCCGACATCTTTTGGTCAAGGTCTCCTTCTTCTAGACAAAATTCGCCTAGTTTTTCTCTCAGGGTCTATGGTAGTTTTTACCGAAGCATAATTGAATCTTAGTTCTTTATTATTCTGCTAATTTGTTACTCTAAGGTGTATATAAGGGTAGTTTGTTCCCTGGTGATCTCTCGAGAAAGGAGAGACCCATGTGCAGCGAATCCTTCTTATATCACATTTTGGTGAACCCAACATGAACGTCGGATCTTTCTTTGCGATGTTGTACATTCATGATAATGAATTTTCTGAGGAATATTTTGATATGTTGGAAGACGCTCTAGATGATTTCTTAGAAGTGCTCTCCCCTATCTGCAAATCTCCTGAACAAGTATCCTCTTGACAGGCTGAGGGATCAGTAAATGTGGTGGTGTTCTTTGTGGCTCCTCCAAGCCCTAAGAAACCAGTCATTTACATGACCCCGGATGACTCTTCTACCTATGGGATTTCATGCCATAGCAATTCATCAGACTTATACTCAAGGTCCGTGAAAGCTATGGATTCTACATCTTATAATGTTGTCAGACACATCCTACAAAGAGTAATAAAAAAAAATTGAATCAACAACCTGTTGTTCCTACATCACAAGTGTTTGTCCCTGCTTCTTTACCACCTT